>KN173742.1:183865-201232 GCA_000758425.1 Nilaparvata lugens yeast-like symbiont | reverse complement strand
CCGCTGCCGAGCAGCCGATGCAGCATGCGCAGGTCGCACACGTGCACGATGAGCGGGTTGTCCGTCGGCCGACCCTTGACGTGATATATGGCGCGCACGGCATCGCTGCGCGTCGCGTCGGCCCCAAGCCCGTACACCGTCTCGGTGGGAAAGGCCACGGGCACGTCGCCCGTCCGCAGCGCCCGCGCTGCCGCCTCCAGCGTGCCGAGTCCTTGAGCGGCCGTCGCCGTGACGTGCCACTCGGCCAGCCGCTCGAGGTCATCGCCGCCGTCGCCGCCTTCGCCTTCGAATCGTCCCAGCTCCGCCGTCCCGTCCACCGCCACGACTCGCGTCTCCATCCCGCCTGCCGTCCGTCTGCCCCGGATCCGCGCCTCGTCTGCTGACCTGCTGCTGCTGCGCCTCCTCGTCTTTTTCGTCGCCCTCGTTGCGCCCGACTGGGCGACGCCCGCTTTCTTTGCGTGCTCCGAGAAAGCCACTGCCCCGTCAGGTTGCCGCGATGCCTCGATGCGACAGAGACGCAGCCTGCCAAGCGCCACGGCCAAGGGCAGCCTGGGAGAACCCAGAGCCAGGATAAATGGTCTACCCAAGAGCAGGTTCAGATTTCATCCGGATAGACGCCTGATGTTTGAAGAGCAATCGTTCGATTTCCAGGAAATTGAGTAAGCGGCCAGGTTATGAGGCAGGTATGAAGTCGTGGCTCGTTTTGGGGAATTAAAAAATCTTTCTCCAACTTTTGTTATGTTAGTTTGTTACTCGCGGTAGCTACTTTCGCACCAAGTGACTAACTTGTTTCATTAGTTAATACCGCCAACCTCTCACGGCGGCACGGCAGTCAACGACATTTCATTAGTCGGATTCCAACCATCGTTGGACTTTGTTCGCTGACGACGCCGCTGGCTGCTGCTGCTGCTTTCGTATTATCCGCCCTCGGCGCGAAGCCCGTCGTCGTCCTTCTTCTCTCCCTCTCCCTCTCCCTCTCCCGCTCTCCCTAGCTCGGTGTTATACATCACCCACTCGGTAATCTCCTCAAGCCTCACTCCTCCAGAGGCCCCCCCAGAGGCGTGACGTCCATGAGACCCGTTGCTTGGCCGCACAATCGTACCAATCACCCTCATGCTCCTCTTCCACCCACCAGGTTCCGCGCCCTGCTCCGCTCCTCATCCGTCAGAACCCATTCGATCCCTCCGTCGTCTCCCTTCTGGCCCAGCTCCTCCCATTCGTCATCCTCCATGTTGGCCACCATCAGCAGCTGCGTGACCCTGGAAAAGGTGTCCTTGATGCCGTAGTCCCCCTTGGAAACCACGTTCACCATGCTCGTAAAGTCCCGCTCCATCCGCATCGCCCCAAACGCCGCCATCTTCCCGCCATAGCTCAGCACCCGCTTCTCCAGCACCCGTGCCAGGTATCGCGCGGTCATGTCCAGAAGCATGCTGTACGTCTTACCCGTCATCAGCCGCGCCATCGGCTTCATCAGCTGTTCCCATCCGTGTTCGAACAGACGCCAGACCTGGTCCCGCAGCTCCTCCGCCGACTCGCCGTTCTGGTGCGTCAGTTCGGCCACGTCGTCTTCCGTCAGCCTGTAGTCGGCATCACGGAACATGTTGCTCAGCACTGGCCGCAGCCGCAGTTTGACCACCTGGCTGAGCAGCACCTGGATACCCTCGTTGAGCAGCTCCGTCGACTTGGCAGTGAACTGCGCCTCCAACCCATGCAGCGTCTTGGCCACAAACACTGCGTCCCACTCAAAGGGAAAGGCTTGCTTCGACGGCTCCCCGAGCGTCACCTGACCATGCTCGTCTGTCTCGATACGGCCGCTGATGATGCGATTCAGATACTCGTTGGCCGTGTCCAGGCTGTTGATGAGCACCACAAACTGGATGATCTTTTCTTCGGCCGGATATCCGCCCTGCGTCACGGGCTTCGGGTAGGCTTCGTCCCGCATCTTGCGCTGTATCATGCCGATAAAGTCCGAGCCCAGCACCCGGCCCAGGCTGGGCACGACCGACGCAATCACCTCTCTCTGCGACGTCGACACAGACCTCTGCACCACCGCGTCGGTTATGTACATGACGTCGTCGACCGCCGAGATGATAAACGGCGAGTTTCCTTGCACCGGCTTGCTCATGCTCAGCGAAAGACCGTGTGGATACTCGTCAAGCTGAAAGGTCTTCTCCACCGAGCGCCTGAAGAAAAAGGTCGTCATGACGTTGTAGGGCGTCGTCAGCTTACTGGCCGCTTTGCGATACAGGTTTGATTTGACAACGATGTCGGCCATGACCAGTCGGCTCTTCTCGGCCTCCGCACTCTGCGTCGTGCACCGTCAGCATCCTCGCCGTGGCCGGGGTCGCATGGCAGACGCCACCTACCATTTTGCACTTTGTCGAGATGAAGCGCGTGTATAGAGACCAACGCCCGAGCATGACGGCGATCTCGCTCAGCAGACCGTCGACTTCTTTCATGTTGACGCCCTCGTCTTCGCTGTCCCGCGAATTGGTCCCGGCTCCCACTGTCGGTGAGCTCACTCGCGGCGTGCCGCTTCGTGTCGGCTGCGGGAGGAAGCTCTGCACCAGGAAAGAAAAGGGATAACTCTTGACGTCGGTCAGCTTTCTTTCGACACCTCGTTTATCGCTCCACGTCTCGAGGATGATGCCGCCCTGAACGTCTGCTTCCGCCTGCAGCCTTTCGATGACGCGGCCCATCTTGCCCATGCCATAGTGGCGCTCTATCAGCGCCCCGTGGCCGTCAACAATCTGCGCGATATGCTCAAAGAGCTTCGTCAGGGCATTGACGTAGAAAAAGCCGTCTTTGCGCATCTGGTCCCCCATGCCGTCCTTGAGCATCGCGCGCACCGTACCGGCCACGCCTTGACAGACGTATCGTCCGTACACGTCCAGACCCTCGTCAGCCCGCCCTATGAGTGGAAAGAGCTTGAAGAAGCGCGTCACCTTGGCGCCGTCGCTCTCGGACGCCGCCTTCTCAAACTCGCGTAGGAAGAGGCCGCATAGGCTCTCCCGCGCGTTCTCCAGCGTCACCCACGGCGGGTCTGGGATCTCGGCGCTAGACACGATGCTCGCCGCGAAGACGCCTCGTGCAACCTCCTCCGGCACCTTAGCCGCCCGGGCCAGGTATCCCGCCGCCGCCTCCCAGTCCTGCGGTGCGCCCATAGACTCGACCACGCCATGGACGCAGGCCCGGAGCTCCGCAACTTGTTCTACCACTCCCAGCGTCTCTTCTACCCTGCTCTTCTCCAGGTCAAGCTCTTTGACCTTGTTGCTGAGCCCCCCGGCTGTCTCGGCCGCCGAGGCGAGCATCTCGATACCGATGGACCGCGCCGCGATGGCCTGGGCGCCCAGTCCGTCCCGCAACACATCTAGACGGTCCAGGTCGCGGGACAGGTCCGCCTGCGAGGCCACGAGGGCGTCGAGCTGAGCCTGTATCGTGCATTCGCGTTCTTTCAAGGCGGACAGCGCCGCGCGCATCTCCGCCTCGCTGCTGGCATCGTAAATGCTCGGCGCGCCTGCCGTCACGTCCGCAGCCTCTTCGGGGCCGGGCCAATTCGCCAGGGCCCTGTGCGGGAGAGACATTGGCGCAGCGGAGATGGCGTCTGGGCTGGCTGGCGCATAGCTGCGCTGGAGGTATCGTCGAAGCTTGCGCCTTGTCTCGTGTCGTCGCTTGTTTTGTGAAGGGGAGCTTTCCCCTTGGCTTGTCGTAGGGTGCGGTCCGCAGGTATTTCCGATCGCACAGCCAGCTCTATACGGCCTGCCCTGCGCCAAATGTGCCACCATTAAGTAGGCCACAATCAAAAACTCGGAAAACGCCCCGTGAAATGTTCAACTATTCGCCCATTCAGGGCAACAATTCGAACCCCATTTTCTCAAATACGCCTGGTTGCCAGCTTACCATGCCATTGAAGACCTCCTCGATACACAAGCATGCATGCTCGCCCGCTGCGCCTGCCCGACTAAATCATACACTGTTGTCTTATTCTTTGCTGACACAAAGGCTCGTGTCCATCAACGAGAATGGCGATAGACCAATCCAAAAGCTCTCGCTAGTTGCTCTTCAACGACTACGGCTACGCCTGGTTTTTTCCTGACATGAGTCCACCCCCTCCCTGACCCCTTCTATCAAATTATACCGCCTGGCTATAACCGTTACCCAAACGCCTCTTCCCGTACTTAACATACTTGCGAAGCTCGTCTGCCCAAAAGACGGTGCTGCAGAGTACCACCAACCGTAATAGGTCGCCCAGCCCTATCGACTCCGTCTGAAAAACTTCCTGAAGCCAGGGTAAATATATGACGAGAAGCTGACACACCAAGCTGAGCGACACTGCCCAGTTGAACAGGTTATTGTCGAGCAGGCCGACCTCGCCCCGGAGGATCGACTTAGACTCGGATCGACAGCTCAGCGCATTGAACATGTCGAACAAGACGAAACAAGTAAAGGTCATGGTCGTATCTCGTCGGGTGACCTGTCCGTCTGCTAGCATTTCGTGGCTGTACACCAACATGGTGCCGACGGTGATTATGGACGCCGACGTTAAGACACGGAGAAGCAATGGTCGCGTAAGCACCGCATCATTGCGTTTTCGTGGTGGTCGGCTCATGACGTCTGCATCAACCCTCTCGATGCCGAGAGACTGAGCCGGCGGACCGTCCATGATGATATCTAAGAGCCGGGATCAGCATTTTCGTTCAAACCATCGTTTTGCGGATGGGTCACCAACTGATCCATAAAATCTGCATCGCATTGAGCGGACTCTTGAATCCAAAACATGTGCAGAGAAAGACAAGCGACAGGCTTGCCGCGCTCGTACTGAGCTGAAAGGTCAAAAAGTTCTGAATGTTGTTGAAGATGCCCTTGCCCTCTTCTATAGCGCGTAGAATGGTAGAAAAGTCGTCATCCGTCAGAATCATGTCGGATGCTTCCTTGGCGACGTCGGTTCCATGGCGCCCCATCGATATGCCAATGTCCGCCTTCTTCAACGCTGGCGCATCGTTGACGCCGTCCCCGGTCATGGCCACAGTGTCGCCACGAGACTGGAGAGCCCGGATGATCTTGAGCTTGTGGTCCGGATTCGTACGCGCAAATATGGTCGCATGCTGCATTGTCCGCGCAAGCTCTTCCTCCGACATGCGATCTACCTCGTCTCCCCCAAAGACAGACTTGAGCGTCGTCTGTGATGCAACACCCATGCCTAGTTGTGAGCCTATGGCGAGGGCCGTCGCCTCCGCATCTCCCGTGATCATGATGACCTTGACACCCCCTCTCATGAGCCTCCTGATGGAGCGTCCGACTCCTGGCCGCGGCGGATCGCTCATTCCGACGAGCCCGGCAAAGGTGAGATCCTTGTAAGCGTCGTCCGATGTCTGGCGTCGGGAGGCGCCCCCGAGTTCGGTGCCGGGTGTAATGGCGCGCGGTCCGCCCGGCGACGGCCGAATCTTGCCCGACCGCGAGACGGGCCCGCTCGCGAACGCGAGGACCCTGAGGCCCTTGGAAGCCATAGACTCGGCCACATCGAGAACTTTCTGATGGCGGGTTGAATCAAGACCTACCTCGCGGCCATCCCGTTCGAGACACGAGTTGCATGCTGCCAGGACCCTCTCAACGGAGCCCTTCATGTAAGCGTACTCTTTGTCCCCTTTGGCGTCGGCTCCGATTGTGACGCCCATCCATTTTCGCTCGGAGCTAAAAGGCGTCTCGCTCATGCACGGGCCAAGTGATTCCCGGACGTCGTGCTCCTTGAACTTGTCCATCAAGTCCAGCATTGCTACGTCGGTTGGCTGGCCGACCCATCGGGAATAAGGGGCTGCATGATCACGACCTAACGTCGACGACAAGACGGCCGAAGTGGCAACGCCATTTTCTGTGTAGTTCCGGGAAAGCCGTGCGTTGTTGGCGATGTTGCCGATTCGCACAATGCACATTGATGACTGGCTGAGCTTGGCCTCGACGGCTTCGGCGTCGGCGACGAGGTCGAGACAACCGCCGGCACCGAAATGCCACATCTCGGAAGCGGTCATGTGGTTGGCAGTCAAGGTGCCTGTTTATCATTGTGAGCAGACGTCAAATTGGATGTCGCCGCTATTGTGGCTTACCCGTCTTGTCGGTGCAGACGACATTGACCGAGCCCAGGGTCTCGACCTTGGGCATCCAGCGCACAATAGCATTGTATCGAGCCATCCGGTGTACGCCGAGGGCCAATGTCACGGTGACGATAATGGGTAGCCCCTCGGGAATTGCGGCAACAGCCAAGGATATGGAAATCTGAAAAATCTCCAGCAAGCCTTTACCCTGCAGCCAGCCGACCAGGGATATCAGGCCGATGACGGCAAACGAAGCTTTGCTCAGCTGAGACCCGAGATCGTCCATGGAAAGCTGTAGCGGCGAACGCGGACTCTCGGTGCCAGATACGCTAGTAGCAATGGTCCCGAAGTGGGTGTTGCCGCCTGTAGCGAAGACGATGCCCTGGCCGTGGCCCGACTTGACCAGAGTGCCCATGTATGCGATGTTGTTGGACTTGCTGCTATCTCCGGGGTCGCGGCCGTGGTCGGGCATCAGCGAAGTCTGCTGCACGTGGTTGATTCCGAGTGCATTGATGCGCCGGGAAGGGGCCTCGGTGGTGATGCGGATGGGTTCCGTCTCGCCGGTGAGGTTCGAGGCGTCAATGGTGAGGTCCACTGTCTTGGTGACACGAATATCTGCAGGAATGCGATCGCCTGTGCTGAACAGGACAAGATCTCCGGGCACAAGCCGGGCAGCCATGACCTTTGCAGACGAGGCATCTAACGCGTTGTCGTCGTCCACTGGCGTCTTGGACTCGGAGTTTCCTGCCTGGTCCACATTATCATTGACAGCCGGGGACCAGGCAGACGCCTTTTGCAGAACAGGTGACCTGCCGGCCCCTTGACGTACTAAGTGAGCATGGTTCGGTACTAAGTGATTTAGGGCCTCAATCGACCTCTCTGATCGGTATTCCTGGACGAAACCGACGGTCACGACAATAGTGACGGCCACGGTGATGCTGATTGCATCGTCGGTGTTGCCCAGCAACAGGGAGGCACCCGCAGATACCAGAAGAAGTATTATCAGGGGCTCTTGGAACTGCTTGAGGAAGCGAAGCCACAGAGACTCGGGCGGTTCATGGGGGATCTCGTTGGGTCCGTGGTCACACAGCCGGGTTAGGGCCTCAGCTGGGGAGAGGCCATGCAGTAGCGAAGTCTGAAGCTCGGCCGCGGCCTCAGTCGGAGTCAAGCGAGAGAAGATATCGGCCACACTCTAGGGAAGGAGGCGTCAGTAGCATTCTAGCGCCGCGCGAGACGTAGTCAGGCGCGTGCCTACCCTGGCGTCGGCAGAGGAGCTGCGAGCGTGGTGAGGTTGGACAGGTGCCTTGTCGGCTGCTGGGGAATGTGATGAGCACTCGGTGATGACGGGGATTCTGGACATTGGGAAAAGAGGCTCAGGAGCCGAGCTCTGGCTACCCTTCCATGGCAGCTGCATGGCGACGCGGAGGCAGGGAAGGCAAGAGGATCACCGGCCGTACGACGGCTGCGCGCACTGGATCATGAGGAAGGGCGGGAGCCAGGCGGGAGAGCGCGGGAAGCGCATGCAAGAGGAGAATCTTCAAGTAGCCCTCTGTAATTGACTTGTAGGTAAGGGAGAGACGTGGCGATGAAGGTGATGGGCGACGAGGACCAGCGATAGATAAGTAAGGAGGGAGTTGATTAACGGACAGGCATACGTCGGCTCAAGCTTCTACGCGGCCGCTGCTGTGAGCTTAGCAGAGCCGCTGCGCGGCGGCCGGAAAAATAAGGCTGGCGAATAGGGGGAAGGGTCGGGTGCCTGTTGCGTTCGCGCGGACAACTGAAATGGGGCCTGCCTCAAGCCACAGCTAAGAGACGCACGCAGCCGTCTTTTGCAGGGCGAGCGTGTCGATGCGTGAGCATGAAGGGCGCCTGAGCTTATCCGAGGGCTATCCTTCCTCGCGGATCCTGTCCTTGGCTTCGGGCGCTTTTAAAAAGCGATAGGGAAATCAATTAACACGTAAAAACCATCTATCGTCGGTATGTTTGCGATGAATCGTTGCTATACCAAAGGACTGGTCTTGCGATCATGATAGGACGCGACCAGCGCGGCAAACGCGCCTTGTTCACTCGCCACAGGGAGTAGAGTCGGCGCCACGATTGAGTACCCGCGACTGGTCCCGGTACCTCCCTTTACCCCTTTCTCTTTTTAGCTAGCGCCCAAAGCAGATGTCGGGAGGCGTCGCGTGAGCGCATCCCAGGAGCTGTCGTGATGTAGCGATAACCTCATGGTGCAATATACAGTACATGGAAGCGGCGGTGGGCACGTCACCTCAAGTAGCAGGTACTCTGGCCACCTCCCTCCCGCTGCTGGATGTCGACAGAGACGATTTCAGCCACTCGGCCCTTGCCCCCGCTCCTTGCCCCCCTCCAGCCACGCCATTTTTAGACACCTACCCACAGGATTGCTCTTCCTCCTCCGCTACTGCCAAATAGCGTGCCAAGGAGCCGCCCGTCGCCTCTCTGTTCCCCCCTCCACCCGTTGCCCCAAACTTGCTATCTGCATCATCACCGCTTCCGCGCACATCGCTTGGGATGACAACGGCCTTCCGGTCGCGCGCCGCCAGACTTGCTTCTCTGACGCCCGCATTCCGTTGCTTCATGAGCTTGCGCTGCTCTTGTGCGCGCCCGACACGCTCCCGAGCACTTGTTTACCCGCGCACCAGGCAACACGCGTTCCTTGGACTCGCGCTCGCCGCATTCAGCCGCCCGCTCGCCCGCTCGTTGTCTGCAGGCCGCAGGCCGTGATCCACCATCTTCTCTTTGCTGTCTGACTTTCCTTTCGCCTTGTCGCGTCGCGTCTCGTCACGCCCTGGTCCCAGCCTGCCCTATTGTCGCCTCGCCTCGCTTTTCTTTGCTACACGTCACTCCCATCGCGCTCGCCCACCATGTTCTACTCGGAGACGTTGCTCAACAAAAGCGGCCCTTTGGCCCGCGTCTGGCTCTCGGCCAACCTTGAGCGTAAACTATCCAAGAACCACATTCTGCAATCCAATGTTACCGACAGCGTCGAGGCCATCATCACGCCCAATCAAGCGCCCATGGCCTTGCGCCTCAGCAGTCAGCTGCTGCTTGGTGTGGTCAGAATATATCAGCGAAAAACACGATATCTCCTCGACGACTGCAATGAAGCCATGATGAAGATCAAGATGGTTCGTGGGCCCTCGTACCCCATTTTTTGTCATGTGGAAGTAACCATTCTTGCAGGCCTTTCGTTCTAGTGGAAATAATGACATGACCGCCAATCTGCAAACATCAAATCGCGAAGCACTCTTGCTTCCAGACAAGATCACTCCTTATGACAACCTTGAACTTTCCCCGCCCCCTGATGCTTCTTGGCTGCTGTCGCAGGTTGAGGAGGTCACAGCAACTCCCACGCTCCGCAAGGGACGCACTGGCAACAACCGCGACATAAACCTGCAAGAAGACTTTGATAACAGCCAGTTCCTGCGGGCCAGCGCCGGCCTGGACGAAGACGCCTTGGCTCCCATGGATGACCTGGAACTCGACCTTGACTTTGGCCTCGACATGGACGGCGGCATAAGCCAAAGCATCGAGATGGGTCGAAATGCGCCAGCCCCCCGGGACGTAGAGGAGGACGTTTTCAGCGAGCCAGACCTCGGGTCACGTCCCACGCCGGTGGTGGCCAAGGAAGACACCCGTCCACTGGACTTGGGCGACGACACAGTTCGGATTACTGATGGTGAAGGGGACATTCAGATGGCCAATGATGAGTTTGGCTTTCATCCTGGCGATCAGTCCTTGGTACCCGAGATGGCCCCGACGGTGCCTGAAATGGCGGTTGCCGTGGGCATGGGCCGTGCCAGGATATCCGAGTCCCCCTTGTCCGACATCGACGACGCTTTTGCTCGAGAGGTCGAGGCAGAATACATGCTTCATGGCGAAACCGATCTGTATGAGCCGCAAGAAGATGCCGAGCAGATGCTGGTTCGACGACCGGCGCAACGTGCCAAGAAGCAAAAGATGATGATGCCTGACAGCGAAATTGCGCTGTCCAGCAGCCACATCAAGCAGCAGCAGGCCGACAGGCACAATATCATCAAGCCAGCTGCATTTCTCCCGCGAGATCCCTTTCTCATAGCCATGATGGACCTACAGAAGTCGGGCGGCTTCGCCACATCCGTCATGATGGACGGCCGCAGCTCGGCATGGGCTCCCGAGCTGCGCGGCATGTTATCACTGACTTCGACGCGTGGGATGAGTGAGCTCAAGCGAAAGAGAGACAGTGGCGTTACCGACGTCGACAGTGATCAGGGCGCCGCCGTCAAGTCTCCACGCCTCGAGCTCGGAGATGACACCGACTTTGCCTTGGACGGTGAGGGGCTCGGCAATCAAAGCGTGGCACCTGATGGTACCGTCTTGGAGATTCCTGCGGCCGACGAGGATGATCATGGGGATAGAGACGCGAGCAGCCCAATGCCGGCATTTGACGAGACGATAGCCCCCCGTCGTCCACCCTGTCGATAGTGGACCGGTATCCATCGGCACCAAACATGCTGTTCACATCTTACGTGATCTGTTTGGTGTCGAGGCTGCTACGGATGACGACAAGAGAAAGAAGTCTTCAGTAGTCTTCCAGAACCTGCTCCCGGAGAAGCAGACGACCAAGGCGGAGGCGACCAAGATGTTCTTTGAATGCCTTGTTCTGGCCACCAAAGACGCAATCAAGGTCGAACAGGGGCCCGAGCTGGGTGGCCCCATCCGTGTGAGGGGAAAGCGAGGTCTCTGGGGAGCCTGGGCCGAGCGCGAGGCCGGCGGCGAGATGTCGGACCAGAACGAGCCCAAGCCTGCCGAGGTCAGTGCGCCCACCGTTGCCGTGGAGGCATGATACGAGGACACTTGCGGATCAATGTCATTTGACTTGTGGGCAAGTCTCTTGCGTCGGTGCGTGTACAATACTGGATTCATGCGTTGCTGGGCATCGGCTTGCTGGACCACGCATAGGCATTGCTGGCGTTGGTGGAACAGAGATACCATTGATCACACGGCACAGCACTCGGATTCGAAGGGAGGAAGTGAGGAAGAAGAGTTTTTGGGGGGAGAAGGAATCGACTTGAGTCGAAAGAAACCTGGAAGGAAGAGGTACAAAGGGGGGGAATTCTTCTTTTAAGCGACGACAATTGATGGATCATAGCGGTGGCTGTGGGTTCCGGGTGTCGAGCTTCGATGCGTATCTTTATGGACGGACCCTTGGCGAGTGATTCAAGCCATGGCCAAATGTATAAATCGTTGAAAAACGGAATGAAAGGACAAGAGTTTCCGGAAGCACGAAATCCAGCTATTGATGCAAGTGCCGAAGTGAGAAGACGAGGTCTGGAACGTGTGCGCGCAAGTAGAGCCCAGGGCTTGATTGGGCAGATACTTAGCACGTGCCTTGAGATGTGTAGTCTTCGGAAAGGAGTGGGTCAAGCTAGTGAAGGCACGCCTCTCTTTTTTCCAAGCCCCGGCCATCAGCAGACCAAGGGGGGGAGAGCGCCTTCCGGTCTCGATCATTGGCTAGTCATACCGAGATTTTCAATGCTCGAGGCCAAAGCACGTACAACACAATAAGCAGCACAAGCTAGTGATAACGATCCGCCGCGTGAGGTTTCGACCACGAGAACGTCAACGGCCAGGACGCGGTGGGATTGCTATCGCGCCTTCAAAGTCGGAGCCGAATCTCGACCGAGCGCCGCCCTGCTTTTGCTGCCGTCGCAGAGGCCGGGCTACGGTCTCACTTCAGGAACGAGGCCGACAGAGGGAAAACCAAGCAGGGAGAGGGAAAAAGAGCGAGAGTGAGAGAGGAGGGGTGGCAAGTACAAGCACCAGAGAAACAGAAAAGGCCATGGGTCCTCCGTCGCCCCTCGCCATCAGCTCCAGCTCGGTTCAGCGCCTTCTCAAGGAAGAGGCCACTTATCACGCGGAGCTGGCCCAGCAGGAGGCAAAGGTGCGGATGCTCGAGAAGGAGGCTCAGGGCGGCAGCGACGACGACGGCAATACCGAGTTTGTGCTGAAGCAGCAGGTGAGTCGACCCGGCCCCCTGGGTGCCTTTTTTCAATTCCTCTTCTACCGCGCGGCTTGTCTGGTCAGTGTCAAAGGGAAGACGGACGCTTGTCGGCCACACGCTCACGCGACGTCCGGCAGCGCACCGCGGTAGAACAGACGCGCGCCGTGTTCGCGCCCCTTCGGCAGCGCATCGCCGATGCCGTCACCAAGCTGGAGGAGCAGATTTCCCTCAGCGATGACATGGGTTCTCACTCGGCCGACCTGGCGTCCGCTAAGGCCGTCTTGGTGCAGGCGAAGGTGTGATGCCCCGAGAAGGCGGGGGGAGCGTGGCCGCTATGGAAACGCAGGCTCGGCCGAGCCGAAAAGGAGTCGTACGGAGGGCTTATCTTTGGCATGGGGTGGGGAGGAGACTGAAGCGGTATATAGATAGTCGGTACAGCCTCGAGTGTTACCGTAAAAGACTGACCATGGGCAAGGCTGGGGGCCATACAAAGTCTCGACTAGATGCTATGGAATGATGGACATTTGTCGTTTCAAAAACACTGCTCCGACTTTGATGGGGAGGATGTGGAGAAAAGCAGAGGATGAAGAGGAAGAGGGGACGGCAAGAGGTGTTTGGACTCAGACGCGCCATCCAGCCGTCGTCTAGTTTTCCAGCTCCATGCCGTCGTCGGCATCATCATTCTCCTGTTGTTGGGCTTGGCCTCGAGTCCCGCCCGAAGGCCGCCCACCGCCGTCGACGTCCATGTCATCGGGCGCAGTGATCTCGACGGCCTGCGCGGCTGCCTCGTGTGCTTGAACAAACAAGGAAAATTCCTTGGACAGGCTCGATCTCGACTTGACCTTGGGCGAGCCGCTGCCGAGGGAGGCGTGGCGAGGGGTTTGGAGGGCGCTCTCGACGGCCTTGGGCTGGCTGTCGACGTCGGCATGGGGCGTGGCGTGCTCGCTGGGCAGGATACGGGGTGTTTGGGCGTCCTTTTCGGCGTCTGCGTCCTCGGCGCCCTCGTCCATGCCCTCGCGGCGGTCGACCTCCTCCTTCTCGTCGCGGATCAGGCGGCGCAGCATCATGCCTTCCTCTATGATACGATTGAACTGAGCACGACGCTCACGCCAGGTTTCTGCGTACGCCTCGCTCTCACGCCCCAGCTGGCGGCATTCATCCTCGAGCTTAGCCAGGTTGGCGCGCTGATCGTCACGCGGCCGCAAGAGCCGGTTCGAGGTGATCTTATCGGCCAGGTCGTCGAACTTCTTGCGTTGGGCCAGCGTCGTGCGCGCACTCTCCAGCTGCTCATGCAGGCGGCCGTTGCTGTCGCGCACCGACTGGCACTCGGCCAGGATGCGCTCGCTGTCGACGGCGTAGCGCTTGCGCTCGCGCTCGTTGGTGTCGTGCAGCAGCTGGAAGCGCGCGATGCTCGAGTCCAGGGCGGCGAAGTCGTGCGTCAGGTCTACCTGTAGCAGCTGGCTGTCGTACAGGGCGGATCGGCCGTCCGCACCAGGCGAGGCGCCGGGCACCATGGACGAAAGGGCGATGAGACGCTTGGTAATTCGTTTGAACGGTTTCTCTTCCACATTGAGCAGACGGATCTTGTGCAGCTCGGCCTCGGCCCGATCTTCGAGCAGCTGCCACGAGGCCATGACTGGCAGATTGGCGCGGGACGAGGAGAAATATTTTTATTTTGTGCCCAGGGAGAGTCGGAAAACAAGGAGAGCTTCTCTAGAGACTGTCTGTCGCCTCGGCAATTGAGTCTTTTGCAAGGCCTAGCCAGACTGAGCTGAGCGACGATCAACTACGTCGCGAATTAGGCGGTTAGGTAAGCCGATCGACTAATTTAGTCGTTTTATACAACGGACTTTCTGTTCACCCTATGACCGATAGGGTCCGCGGGCCTCACCGCAAAATAATAGGGGGAATTAACATGGCTTCTTTCAGGTATCAAATACTTTACCTCAAGAGCCTCCTTGAACGTTGTGCGTTGTAGTGTTGAAGCCATGACGCGAACGACGCTTGGTAGACCGCGACTTGGGATCTTCATAAATAGCTTGAACTCCATTGACAAATTTGCAGCTTGATTCGTTGGGAATGACGATACGTCAGCTGCCGCGGGGAAAAGCGGGTCTAGCTGACTCACTAGCCTTTGCCAGCCAGCTGCGTGAGTGCAACGCACCCGATTTCGTTTTCTTTACTCGTCGTACGAAGTATTTATTGCAGTTACCATGGCGGGATCGGCCCCCCACCTCCCCACGCGCGACTGTATTTCTCCTTTTCTAACAAACCTCCTCTCCCCCTCCCCCTCTCCCTTTTGTATTTTCATCAGTTTTCATCCGCGATAACGCACGATCAACGACAAATACGACGAGAAGACGCCGTAAAAATGACCCAGGAAGACCAGGAGCTCATGGTCCGCATCGGACAGCTCGCCGGTACGCTTTCGAACCACCCCCCTCCCCTTTTCCGGAAAACCGCTCCTACGCACCGACGTCATGGCGCACTGACGAGTGCGCCACAGGGCAGATCAATCGGCACAAGAATCAGCTTCAGAAAGCATCTCACCGGCGTCAATTTCCGAGGCACGCAGTTTCCGGCCCCGGTGCCGGGCAGTTTGCAGGCCATGCATACAGGCACGGCGGTGCAGCGCATGGGCGCAGGGGCGGGCGCCCGCCCCTCGCGCACCACCACCGCACCCTGGACCTCAACACGGCGAAGCGCGCGGCCAACGGAATCGTTGGTGGCGGCGGCGATGCGCCCTCGAGGAGTCAGTGGGTGTCGAGGACGGATCGACACCGGCAGCTGATCAACGCGGATGTTTACGAAAAGGAGTCACAGAACCGGAGCAAAGCCATCGAGGAAAGCAGGCAGCGCAAACTCCAACATCACAGGTTCAATGAGCGCGCGCGATTCAACGCGTACGTGCGAAGCCAGACTGCCTCGTCCGTCACCCAGACGCCTGGTGGCAGCCAGGGAAGCACCAATGAAATCATCATCGACGGTATGCGTTTCCGAGTGGGAAACGGTGGCAAAAAATTGTTCAAATGTACAGGTGCGTCGGATAGACGGCTCTTGATGATACCAAGCCGTCGAGATGGGCACCGACGAACTCACGATTACGCCATAGACGGAGTTGAGAGCACGCCGGCAACGCCCAAGATTGTGAGCGTCGCGAGCGTGAAATTTTACCGGACGAAATCGGGCAACTTGGTAGCGAAACGCGCTATCCAGGACAATCGGTATGGGCCATGGCTTTAAAATCAACGTCTGGCTGACGGTTGGGACAGGCGTTCCGGGGTGATCAAGAAGAACGAACGGTGCCGAATCTTCTCAGCGACGGGTAAATACTACAATTGAAGCTTGAAATCAGACAGGCTCCCCCCTTGACGCACGCGCGTGGGGCAGGGCGGAGCAGGCTGCTAACGGATGAAATCAGGATCTTGCCCCAAGGGACCCATGTGCCGGTATCAGCACGATCCGACCAAGGTGGCGATTTGCCGTGATTTCCTCAAGGAGGGGCGATGCGGCGACGGCAAGTCGTGTGACATGTCCCATGAGCTGACGCCGGAGCGCGTGCCCAACTGCGTGCATCATGCAAAGGGTAACTGTGCCAAAGCTGACTGCCCCTTTACGCACTCCAAGGCAATGCCGGGTGCGCCAGTGTGCGAGGCCTTTGGCTTCTGCGGCTACTGCGCCAAGGGCGCCGAATGCAGCGACCGGCACGTGTTTGAGTGCCCCGACTTCAGCAACAAGGGGACCTGTAAGACCAAGGGATGTAAGCTTCCGCACCGTGAGAGGGCAAGCGTCCTGCGGACACACGGCACTGCCGGCGGGCGGGAAGAAGATGTGTCGAGCGACGATGAAGCCGCGGACTCGGACGACATCGACTCGGACGAGGTTGCCGAGTTTGTCGAAGCCGAGTCTGACGACGGCGACTCGCTGGACGCGAGAAAGGACTTTCTCGCCGTCTAGATGCTTGTTGCATTCTCCCACTACCGTGCCACACTTTAACTTTGATTGACAGCCCACTGTTAGGTTGGGTGGAGGTCAAGTCGTTGGTGACGAGGCTATAGAAAAATGATGATGGGAAAAATGAGGGGAAAAACGAGAGGGATGAGTGAGAGAGAACTAGGACGAAGGAGTGAAAGAGTATAATAAGAAGAAAGAAGAAGAAGATTGGAGTCTGGTCAGACTGAACCGAAGAGGGAAAGAAATGCATGCACAACTCGGAAGGGGGCGGCGGGCGCTGGGGCGGCCAGTGACTGCGGAAAGCAGCCGAAGCCAACCACCCGTTTAACACCCGAGTCAGGCCCACGGCCGTTGATGGCGATTGTCCGATCCTCGTGCCTAGGCGAGAGCCTTTGGTGAGGGTGGGAGACCAGACGGGCGTTGTCGGCGATGAGGAGAAGGGAAAGAGATGGACGGGGAAAGGCAGTGAGTGCCAATTGCGAGCGGGTGCCAGTAGGATCACAGGCCATCCGATTACATGACTAGGTAGCGAAGGAAGATAAGAAATGGTCCGACGCATGATGGCGACGCATCGAGGCCACGCACACGAGGGAGTCTCACGAGTGCCGGCAGTAATTAATAGTGGGGTGCCCAGCGAGGCTGAGTGGCTGAGCAAGTGTCGGTGGCTGCGGAGGGCAAAGGGAGGGGAGGGGGGAGGCATGCCATTGGACAAATGGACCGGGGAAGATGACGAATGAAGAGTACAATAGTTATTAGTTATGAAGCTAATATTAACTAAGAGGAAAGAAGGAAGCAGACAGCAGACAGCACAAAAGCACTACAAGCAGGGAGGGGAGGAATAATAGTAAGCGAGACACTAAGATGGACACGCGGGCTCTTTGTTGGGTCGGGAACGCGGAGAGGAGAAATCGTCGGTCGTCAGCAACCAGACACGAACGCCTCTCTCAGCAGCCACGGGCCCGGCCTTTGCACACAGGGGCCGACGACAACAGCAGGGTGCAGGGGACGGGAACGGCGTCTCAGGGGGGAAAGCAAGGGGAGCGAGGCATCGGTACCCGGGGAAGGGGGAGGAAGAAGGAGAAGAGGGGACGGGGGAGAGATTACAAGCGCGGAGAGGAGAGTTGGCGGGCGAGGGGAGGAAGGGAGGGAGGCTCAGCAGCGATTTCGCAGCCGCAGTGGCGGTGACGATGGCGACGGCGACGAGGACGAGACGACGGACAAGACAAACAACAGACAAGGCAGACGGACAGACAGACGACAGACGACGGGCAGCGACGGCGCGCTCTGGACGGAGGACAAGAAAGCAAGGCAAGAAGGGAG
>KN173742.1:115649-176253 GCA_000758425.1 Nilaparvata lugens yeast-like symbiont | reverse complement strand
CGCATGCAAAAAAAGAGGTCTCGCGATGAAGTCCTCTACATTCGCAGATGGATGCTCGATCTCAAAAACGTTGTTTGGAATAGTATCACAAAACTTAAGCCAGCTCTGAGTTGAGACTACAGGGTGGCTTGAATAAGGCCGACCGTCGTGCGCAATTAGACGAACCAGAGCCGCTATGTCTGAGATACCGCATTTTTCGCGAACTCAGGCATAATGGGAGGATTGCGAACAGCTTCACCTGGCCCAGTGACTATGATGATACTGCGATCAAAGAAGCAGCGTTATTGCTCGTCGCAGAACATCGTGGTCGCTCTTGTAACCGCAATGCATTATCTTTGGAATTTGACGGTATCGAAATCACGGAAATAAATTTCACAGAAGGCAGCAGCGGCGAGTTGGATGTTCTCAAAGTTGAGGAAGTTGATGAGGTCCTTGAAGATGCGGATGTCTTGATTTGAGGATATTCTTGTAGATATGGAATTGGTGTGGAGACGCTTGCAACCTATTAGGGGAAAGTAGGTACTTTCTATGCTGTTATTTTTCTATGTGAAATCCACTTCTTCTATGTACCTTGAATTTTCCGGTCAGCGAACCCTTTCCTGGTCAACGGACCCCCCGTGCTCGATCCTCTTGCACGGGGGGCCGACTTATTAGGCCCCCCTAGTACCGCGCATGTACTGGCATTCCACGAGTTGCGATGATAGTAGCTCGCGCGGCAGAGAGCATCTTACCTGCACGCCTTCCGCCCCCCCCTTTCCCCCCACCCCGTATATCTTGACGTCCCTGTACCTCGCATCTCTCGCAGCAAGCCAATCCAGTCTAGTAGGTGCGACTTGGTAAATGCGGTGGTTTACTATCCAAAAACTACTCACAGATATCCTGTGCCATTCTATCCAAGCTTCCACGCTTGGGCAATCCGCTCACCAGTAGAGTGCGACTAATAGCCACTGGTACGGTGCTCCCCCTTTAACTCATGTTCACTCCTCTCTCACGGGATATTCGCTTTGAGCTCTCTCCAAGGCATGATTTACCACTACGTCATAATACTACAATGAGGGCCACAAATGATCCCAACGTGACCCGCAGGTGCCCACATGCTTTTCAAGCCTTACTCTCTATCTGTTATCGTGGACAATATGTGCTGACGACAGGGCAACCATCTTGTAGTCATCGCTTCCGCGCCGGAAGGGAGGAGTTTGAAACGCTTGCGCCTTCGCCATTAGCTCCCAAAGTTATCTTTGCGACACTTCTCTCAACTACGAGCGATGCCGGGATATTGTTACGAAGTTTGACACTCCCATAAGTTGCGACGGCCCATGCGACAGCAGCTTGTCGGTAGTCTTGCTGCCCTGACCGGCACCTGCGCATCGGGAACCTGGTTGGTGTCCTCGACTCGACTGACTGGGCCAGTCTGCTTCCGAAAGAGGCTAGGAGGCTACAGTGCTTTTCCCTAGGAAGCTGCCCCTTTTCTTTCCCTATGCGCGTTGACTTCCGATTCGTCCGTTTCCTAGCGTTCCTGGTCCCTTTCTGCATGTCCAGCCTCGGAGAGCGGACCCTGGCGGGATGTTTGGGATTTTAACTGACCATGCGAAGTATTGTCCCCTCTCCCCGTACGAGAAAAGGACTACGTTCTCGGCTTTAGCGCACTTGTGGTGGCAGACCCTGAGTCTTTCGACTGCCGCATAGGTAGCCTTGTGGTGGCGTCAGTATGAATCCAAGCCACGGTATACCAAGTGCGCTCGCCTCGAGGCCTCAGCAGGCAGCTGAGTTAGATGGCACGTGATCTTCAGCGAGGCACGTGCTGCGCTGCGCGGTCTGGGGCGGCGTGGTGGGCGTGGCGGTTGTTTCATTTAAAGGCGGCCCCTACGTCTGACACGACCGGCTTCTGCCCCCGCCTTCAAGTGCTCAACGGCCATATCGCCTTCCTTCCGCCGTGGATCCTCCTATTTGCCTGCTTGAAGCTTAGAGCTACCCGTCACATCAGCATCATCTCATACCATGGCGTCGCGCGCCTCTATCCCCTTTCTCGTAGCCATGATGTTTCTCACGGGCGTCTGCAACACCTTGTTGACCAAAATATCAGGCAAGTGGCGCGCCAACCGCAAGCGTGCCCTTTGGCAAGCCGCATTTCTAACGTCCATACCAGGATAACCAATGTGTGCGAAACTGCGGGCCGAACAGCGCCGGCCCTCCCATCCGTTTTGAACAACCCGTACTTCAGACAGCGCAAATGTTTGTGGGTGAGACGGGATGCTGGCTGGTCATCGGCCTTTTGTCGCTTTATCACAAGATCATCTCCAGAGTGGTGCCCGCGGCGCGGGGCTACCAGGCTGTGCGTGGGCCCCCCTGGCGTGACGAGGTGCCAGACGGTGGACCCAAACTCGATACCGATCCCCCGTCTGTCCTTCGAGGCTTCCGCGTCTTGCTATTGGCTCTTCCGGCTATCTGCGACATCTGTGGCACCACGCTCATGAACGTCGGGCTGCTACTTGTGGCGGCTTCCATATATCAAATGACGCGCGGCGCCCTTGTTCTGTTTGTCGGTCTTTTTAGCATCATTTTCTTCGGCGCCATCTCCATGTCTTTCAGTGGCTCGCCTTGGCCGGAGTCGTTCTCGGGGTCGCTCTCGTGGGATTATCCGGAGCCATCTGGCCCGACGACAAGGTGTCACAGCTGGGACAGGAAGCGTCGGAGAGCGGCGACGAGCTCAACGACGCCGCGCGAGTCGTCATTGGAGTAATCCTCATCGCCGGCGCCCAAATCTTTACCCTTTACCGCCACCCAATTCGTACTGGAGGAGTGGATGCTGAGGAATTCAACCATCGATCCCATCAAGGTAGTCGGCTGGAAGGGCCTCTTCGGCTTTGTCGTCACCCTCGTCGTCATGATTGTCATGCATCTGGCTGTCGGGCGGACCGAAAGCGGCCGTTATGGATATTTCGACATGACGGAAGGCTTGCGCGAAATACTACAGTTGCGGATTGGCATCTCGAGCATCCTCATCATGATAAGCATTGGGTAAGCGCTTTCCGTGCACCAAGCCTGACACCAGTATTACCGTCACTGATTCGGGACAACCAACCCCTTCTCACGTAATTCAGTGACTTCAACTACTTTGGATTGGCGGTCACGCGCAGCGTCAGCGCGACCTCAAGATCGACAATCGACACGTGCAGGACCCTGTTCATCTGGATTATCTCTATCGGCCTTGGCTGGGAATTGTTCAAATGGCTCCAGGTTCTTGGCTTTGCCGTTTTGGTGTACTCGACCTTTGTCTTCAATGGCATCTTGCCGTCGCCTTTAACAAGCCTGCGATGGAATGACGAGGCAGAAGTGCTTCTTCCCGAGGAACCAATCAACCACTAATCTACACAACACGCCCAGCCAAACCATGTCGACCCAGCGAGGCCCCACGGCTCAGCTATCGAGCACGCCACAGGGCATCACCTCGCGGCTTGGTCATGTCGGAAGGTCCGTAGCAACAAGATACCCTCATCTCCACACCTCTATTAATTTTGATCCAATTCGCCTCGTTCTTTGACAATGATTTTATCCGACTCGCGCTGTGGAAATATCATCAGGAACGCCTCGTTGGCGGTCCGGGAAATTTGGCCGGTGCGCGCCGCAAGTCGCTATGGGCAAATGCCTCGGACAACGTTGCGCCCCCGGCTTGGAGACGCCCAATCGAGCCGCGTAGAAAAACAAGGCCAGCAGCGCCTATGGCCGAGGCAAAAAGAAGAAGAAAAAAGCTCGTGCAGTGGGTTGCTGCGAAAGAAGTCGCAGGCTGCCCGCCTACGAAGCGTGAGGTCGTTACTCTCGCGCGGTACGTCGCGAGGCTTTGGCAGCAATGACAATCCCATCAGCCACAACTGGGTCCAATGGTTCCATAAGGCATAGAAGCCATACGATCCCTTGATTCAACGGAGGCACGCGACTTGTAAAACCTCGTACTTGCCGCCCATGCTCTGAGCCGTCGACAGGCATAGGGTGCATCCAAGAGCGAGCGTCGGCAAAGAAATGATTTTCATCGTGTTGAGTGCGCTTTCTGAAGCTAGAAGCCTGAACCCGGCCTGAGGATGTTAATCGTACAATAAACTGTAGATGATGGTCACCGGGCATTACCTTGAGATGTGTATGTAGCAAACAAGATGGAGTTGGTGACAACTTGGATAACTTGATTTCTCCTGGGCTATTGTTGGAACCTCGTCGGTGAAACAAAAGCAGAAAAATTGAGCCAGAAAGACGAGCCTGTTGCTCTCCGGCCCTCTTTCCCCCTTCCACCGTTCTAGCAGGAGAAAGGCTGGTCTTATGCATGTGAGGTGAAAGCGAGTCGCGTTCACAGCAAGTGTTCTTCAGCAAAGACTGCAAAGGTGCGGGCCCCTGGCACATGGGTCCGTGGCATCTCATCCTGCGCTTTTCGCCCAGGCGACGATGATATATCGTCCCATCTTGTGCTTTCCAAGCGATGGTTTTCTTGCGCACATCCTCCTCCTCTCGGATTCCTCGTAGGATCGTTATGGAACCCGGTCATTACCCGGGACACCATGAGGGTGGGCTCGTCCAAAGATTGGTCCAAACTGACACGAGGTCGAGAGTCTGCGCTCCGAATGTATAGCTATGAAGTCGGTCTATACCGAGGCACGGTTATTAAGACGCGTTTCGCTCTTGCTTGGTACCCTCTCGACTGAATCAAGCACACTTAATCCTACGGGCGCCAAGTATCAAGCACGAATTGAACGCGAGCACGTGTATACGGGTATAAAAAGGTAAAGAAAAGCGAAGGGGGGAGGGAGAGACGTTCTGGGGCGTGCAAAGCGTGTCACGTAACGAGAAAGAAGCATCACCCATCGGCATACTTACCGCGTAACAAAAGTCGTCACCGGCTACAAACTCCTCAAAAAAACCAGTGACTAGTCCGGGTAGGAAAAGCTGGAGGTGAGGGCGGTTATGAATGCACGCATTGCTGGGCAGAGCCGATAAAGTTTCGTACTTTTTTTTCCTCGGTAGTTTTTGTAGTGCATTTCGCATCCGCCACGGGCCAGGGAGTCGCGGTCTCTGTGCTGGGCCCCCTATTTAAAGGGTTGCACTCGCCCTCCGACACGCGCGCCGAGGCTGCTCACGCACACACTCACTTTCGCCGGGAGATGGTCGCGAAGAAGTTGGGGCCTGGTAGCTCAGATATCATCGAGTGGCGAGGGTACGTGGCCGTGACATGATTGCGTGATGGTCGGGCGAGTCAAAGCTCGAAAGACCAAGAACTGCTCTGCTTTTGTTGAAAAGATGACATCTCCATGAGCAGTTGGGGGGGGGGCAAACGTAGACCGATCCGATGACGTGCCCAAACGTTGCAGCCTAGGACGACTGTCCCTTCTATTCAATGGCCCTGGCGAGGCGGACGGGCTGAAGCCGCGCCATCGGCGTTAAGAGGAGAGGGCCTTGTCCTGATTAGTGGCCCTGCTCAGTGATTGCCATGGCGGAATGACTGGCAAAGCCGAGGGTATGCGCCATTGCCCGCCCTCTAGGCTTATTGATTCAACGAGCAACAGGGCGTCGCAGAAGGAAAAGCAAAAATGTAAGCATGATGCAGGTACGGTGTGACAGGCCGTTTAGCCAGCGGACCTAACGTTCAGCTGGGTGTCTCTGACGGGTGCGAATAGCTGTGCGTGTGAAGGGGGGGTGGTAAGAGGGGATGGGGTCAAGTCTGCACATGGGCCCGGCGGCAAAGCGGCAGCTGGGAATGACAGGCTGCCGACAGGCAGTCGATGCAGAGCTATGGCTGAGGTGACACTGCATAGAGGGTGGAGGGCTGATGGGAGTCAAGGTAAAAAGGGGACATTGCCTCATCCACTCGGAAAGTGAGCAGACTATCACATGGGCACGGGAGAGGGGGACCCTTTTCGCAGAAAATGCATTTTCGCTTCCGCCTTCACCAAGGCCGACGTGGTATCAGGCGCAGAGATGAGGCTTTCTGCGCCTCAATGCACCCCCTACAGCTCCACGAGTGGCATGAAACAGCTGAGCCCAGCGCAGCTCCACGGCGGGCGAGTGTATGTGTGTGCGGCGCCTCGCTGGAGCGGAGGCAAGGGGGGGGGAAGGAGAGGAGAGGGTTCGGAGAGGGCCGCATCCTTAATGACGGATTGATGACGAGCGTTGGAATGTGGACAAGGAGGCGTGGAAAAAAAAAGGCGGATGGTGAGGGAGCGCGCTCGAAGGCGGCTTTGGAGGAGGCTGAAAGTGGGAAGAAGGGAGGGCAATCGACGCCGGTCGGCGCCATCGGTCGTGACGGACAAGTGAAGCGGGCGGGAAACCACGTGTGCCGTGCTCTCGACACGACGAACGGCCAGGCGGGAGCACAGTGCGCCGGGGACGGTATGCGATATGGACCCGTCGTGATTCGTCGCCTGCCTGCTGGAAGGGGGGAAGGAAGGGCTCCATGTGGAGCCGGAGATGGGCGCGATGGCCGATTGCTTGAGACGGCAAGGGGCAAGGATATGTGGCTTACATGGGGCTACGCGGTACGGCAGGGCGACGGGCGAAGTAGCGGCAAGGTCTCGTAGGGGGGAAGGGGGGACAAGGCCGTTCCGGCGACAGTTTCCTCAATGCGGCAACGCAGACAAGACGCACACCGTCGATGCTAAACACGGCCATCGGGCAGCGGCTATCTTGGGATCCGTACATAAAACGTCTGTCATGCTGCGAGCGAGGGATATAGTGCACCGACGGCATGGGCAAGAAAAAAGGAAGGCAACCGCCGAAATAAAAAATAATTCCTCCCGCCCACCGCCGTCCGCCGGCCCCGACGCTCGGCGTGGTCTTGACTACTTCGGTCACGCCGACGGCTCCACCGGCCGTCACGCACGCAAGATGCATAAGCAGGAGGGGGGAGGGCGCAAACTCTTACAGCATGCGAGCAAGCACACAAAGGTCAATAAGGGGGAGCAGGAAGGAGAACCAAGCCCCCAGCAGCTTTTCTCTTTGGGCGGAGGGGGGCTCTTAACCAGGGGCCACACGGCCGGTGATGTGTTGCCAGCCTGCCGGCAAGCCCTGGGGCTTTCTGATCCCTCTCACCCTGCCTCGAGACGGGCAAGGTTATAATATAGGGATGGGTGGCAGTGGAGAATGCTGCCGGCTGCCGGCTCTGCCTAGGCGCGAGCCTCTCTCAAGCCGTGGCGCCACAGGACGGGATGGAGAAAGGGGCTGGACGCGCGGTCCCTCCTCTCCCAATCAAGGTGCGCTGCGCAGAAAGGCTAACAAAACAAGCTTTCTGGCCTCGCAGCTTGGTCGAGTCGTCGCTGCTGTTCCGTTCCGCCGCTCTCGTCGACGGCTTTCTCTTTGGCACGGCGGGCTTTGACCACCTTTGGGGTACCTGCCTGGTCGCGGGAGCCGTCACCGTAGCGCCGCTAGCCGGCCTCCGCCGCGCGTCGCAGTACCGGCCAGGGACTCCTCCCGGCGGCTGCCGCACGGGCACGCCGCCACAGCGCGCGTCTTCACCGGCAAACGTCCCTTGGCCCGGGCCACTGGCTGTCGCGCGAGAGCAAGAGAGGGAGGGAAGGAGGCAGAAGGCGGGAAGCGGTGGGCGACGAGGTGCAGCCAGACAAAACCTTGGCGGCCTCCTGGCCGGGACACCAGCGGACGGGGGGCCTCGCAGAGCGGCCGGCCGCCGCCGAAAGACTGCCGCGCCACGCCGTTCGTCTGACTCAGGGCTTCGGCCCAATCGAACACGAGTACGAAGAGCGGCGTGGACTGCCGCGCTGCTGCATCCACCTACCGGTGACCCATCCGGGTCCGCTTCTGTCCCGCCGTCCCGTAGTACCCGCCCCTCCTCCCCTCCTCCCCCCCACGCGCGCCTGCAGGTACTTGATACTTGCCGCCGTGAAACTTTTTTCCTCTTTCTTATATTACAACTGACGATTGCCCTCTCCCGTGCATTCGTCCCGCCTCGTCTCCCAACATTTGGCACTGTCTGCCCTGCCTGTCCGGCTTTTTGTCTGCCTGCCCACTCGGACGGGTCGGTTCCTGGGCACCGTCTTGCCGGCGGCCCCTTCTGTCTGCCATATCGTGTAAGCAATGCTCTTCCCCCCCTCTCGAGCCGCCTCCTCCCGCCGGCGTGGCCAAGCATATGCATGAAAGTGTACAGTGGAGCACACGACCGTGACAGGACAGGGGGCCCGACACGCAGGGCATCCCATCACGGCTAATGGACTCGCACACAAGCGCCCCATTGAACTGCGGCTCTCCTCCCTCGTCGCTTCATCACCAGTCGCCCAGTAGGTAGGCCCTTATAAGAAGTCGTCGACCAGCCCCGACGCACCTGCTGCCTTTCAATCACTTGCCCCGCGCCCCGACTCTCCGCTTCTGGACCACGCTCGCCGCATCGCGCCATAATCGCTGCATCAGAATCCTCGTCCTTTTGCCGCCCGATGCTTTTATTCCACGAGACCACCGACGCCCTGTCCCGCTCCCAGCTTATCGTCAATACACACATACACCAGAGCTGCTGATTGGCGTAGAGCCGACGACCCGACGCCGCTCGGACCGACACTCGCTGCCGCTGCTCCAAGCCTCTACCCTGCCCTGCTCGATCGAACCGACGGGCGTCGCGCTACGCTTTTGACCTTGCTGCGTGGCCTCCCTGTCAGCAAGCGACGGGGAGGAGCACTTGAACTCGAGCTACCCTCGCTCGCGGCGGCTTCGTCAGGGGCAGGTTAAGCATCGCAGGCAAGCAGGCATAACACGGCAAGCCGCTGTCAAGGCTCAGGGTTGGGCAGGGGGAATGGGGGAGTGCAACAAGCGGCGACTCCGATCGACGACTGGAAGAGGCGCTTTCATGGTAGCGGAGCATCGAAGCTGCTATTGACGTCCTCGCTTCACCCCCCTTTCCCCCCTGGATCCCCTCGCTCCTCCCTCACCGTCTTTTTTGAGCTACCCCAAATCAGTGCCGGCGAGATGCCCCATCGTGTGACCAACTTCCTCCGCGCGTCATCGAGCCACTGCGGGCAAAAGAAGGCCGCCGGTAGCGGTGGCGGCAGCTCGGCCACGCCAAGCCCCTATGCCTCCGACTCGGACGACAATGCCGTCAGGATGCCGGACCACGCCACCGACGGATCGAAAAAGTCGTACCGCCTCTCGCTGCCGTTTTGCCGTCTGTCGGCATCGAGAGAGCACGCCTTCCACGCCTTCCACCACCACCATCACCACCACCTGCACCACGCGTCCAGCTCGACAGCCGTCAGCCTTGACTGGAGCATCGAGAGCCCTCCGGTGGTGTTCCACGGCACGGCCGACGAGAGCACCGGCGCCTTGATCTCGGGCCAAATGATCATGGACGTCAAGGAGGACAGCGTCGAGGTGGACAACCTGAGCGCCACCCTACTCCTCAACGTGCGGCAGAAGCGCCCCTTTCAGAACCACTGCTGCGCCTGCCAACAGCAGACGAAGGAGCTCAAGACGTGGCGGGTGGGGGTGGGCTCAAGACGTGGCGGCTGCTGTCGCACTCGATGCCGACGACGTTGCGCCGTGGCCGCCATCCCTTCCCCTTCTCGACGCTGCTCGAGGGCCACCTGCCGGCGTCGGTGGACACGACGGTAGTCTCGGTTACGTACACCTTCAAGGCCGAGGCCATCGTGGTGCGAGGCTCTGGTACATCGTGCGCCAGCGTGCGCTTCGAGCGCGACGTCACGGTCAAGCGGTCGCTGCCCGAGGCGTCGTACCCGCACCACTTAGTCCGCGTCTTCCCCCCGACCAACATCCAGGCCAGCGCCCACTATAACCACGTGATCCACCCGACCAGCAGCACCAGGCTGACGCTCCGCATCAATGGCCTCGTGGCCCGGAGCGAACAGCGACCGCAGGCCCTCGACCTGTGGCGCCTCAAGAAGGTGACGTGGCGGCTGGAGGAGACGGCCAAGACGGTGGCACCAGCCTGCTCTAAGCATGCGGCTCCCGACGCGGCGGCTGCTGACGACGACAGCTGGCGCGCCGTGCGCTCCGAAACGCGGGTCCTGGGCGAGAAGCAGCTTCACGAGGGCTGGAAATCCGACTTTGGCGACAATGACGGCACCGTCCATCTCGAGCTCGACTTTTGCGTCACCCAGCACAAGCCGCACTCGCACCACCTCAAGTACGCCTGTGACACCAAGACGCGCGACGGAACCGAGGTGACGCACTCGCTGCTCATCGAGCTCATCGTCTCGCGGGAGCTGGCGCCCGACGGCAAGCTGGACCAGACACTGCTCACAGGCACCGGCCGCATCCTGCGCATGCGCTTCAACGTCGTCCTCACCGAGTTCGCCGGCCTCGGCGTCAGCTGGGACAACGAGGCGCCTCCCGTCTACCAAGACGTGCCGCCCAGCCCACCAGCCTATCCGAGCGAGGAGCCGATTGAGTACGATCTCAACGCGCTCGACGCCCGCCGCGCCAGCCTCGAGCCGTCCTGCGCTGCGGCGGCGGCGGAAGCCGGCCGCAGTCGCTGCCGCCTTTCGCTGCCGCTGCCGCCGCCGCCAGGCTCGGGCTAGCCAAGCAGGGCAACGAGAACACCGCTCTTATAATAATTTCGTCTTCTTCCTTTCTCCTTTTCCTCTTTATTTTTTGATGCTACGTATTTGGGACTACTTTTTGCATCTTTGTACCCCACCTTGATCTAATTCTGTCTCCGAAACGGCGCAACACCCTGGGTTGCATTGGCTATCACGTTGGCTGGGACGAAAGAATAAGGGGGTGGGGGGCCGGCCCAAGGAAGCCTGCGGCGTCTGATATGTATGTCTCGAGAATGGCAGCGGAGGTGGACTCCAGCGGCGCCAAGGACGAGGTGGCCAATGTGAGTACCAACGACAGCAGGTCCGCTCTGGTGGTTCACGAGCCCATGCCTCTCCTCCCCAACATACGACTTTTTTTGCTCTTTATTTTTCCCCTCCTGCCATTATTCACTCCTCCCTACATGTCTTTGTTCGGGGCGTTTTTCGGGGGGCGGGGAAAGGGCATATCACGAAACCACGAGGCTAGGCTAGATGTTAGGCGTGGGAGGCCGGGAAAAATGGAGGACTGGACACTTGAAAACTCTTTACTTTCAGAATCAATAGATGGGACTCTAGACTTGGGCAAGGGGAAGGACGCAATCGTCGGCGGATGGAGGTGCCGCTGTGTGCTTCCATGCTTCTCTGGATGACGCGCCTCTAGTCCCCCTCCATAGGCACTTCACTTCTCTTGCTGTTTTGTCGAGGACGTGCAATCTCTGACCACGGCGTCTCGGCCGCGCTTGCGGTGATGACCAATTGCTTGCCGCGTGCGTCTGCGCCTGTCATCATGGTGTGACGGTGGGTCGCCCAGGTGGGCGGCCCAGGTGGGCGATTGCCAACCCGCACCCGGAATTTGCCAATCAGTCTCATCCAGGCCCGAGCCGCTCTCCTTTCTTGTGCTCAACGGACACGTGGGCCAAGTGAGCTTCTGCGACGGAGATCCGGAGCGGCATTCGTAGAGAGGGCGCTCGAGTAATCGTACAAGCATATGCGGATATTAGTGCACAAGGCAGAACTTAGAAATTTAACGCAACAAAAGGGATCAAGAAGGAAAAAAAGAAAAGTATTCCCCGGACCGTCATGCTCCAGAAAAGAACGGCCAACAGAGCCGATCAGGAAGAGTCCAAACGCCATGATTCGTTAGTGACATCGTGGTCCCTCGTTGTCCCAAGACTTGTTAGTGGACGGGAGGCAAAGACACAGATGCGTGGTGGACGCAAGCTGCCCTTAGCGGCCGAGCGGGAACACGCTTGCTTGCTGGCCCGCAAAAAACCTTTTCGATTCGAGGCACCGTTGGCTCTTACAGCCGGGACAGCGAAGCCCCATCTGTGCCGAGCATTCCTGTCCCTTCTTCAGGTGCAACTGGGCCACTTCGGCAAGGGCTTTGATGAAGACGGGGCTGCCGTTGAGGCTTTCTGCCCGCTTGACCGTGTCGGCATGGCCGCTGTTGCCAATGACTTCTTCGTCCAATTCAAACAGCGTTTCGATGTGGTCCGAAGTAAACGCTATAGGCACAAGCACCAGATCCTTGTGGCCCTTGGCAATGTAGTCTTCCACCGTGCTCGACGTCTGGGGGCCCAGCCACGCGGACGGCCCGACCTGCGACTGCCAGCACAGCCGGTACGGGTTCGAGAAGTTGAGGCGCTGCATCACGCCGTACACCGTAGCGGCGACCTCGGCCGGATAGGGATCCCCTACAGATCTTTTCAGCTCATCGGGCCAGATTGGGGCCGATAGCCTCTTGGGTGGGCTCGTCGATTACCTCTGTTGACCACGGACATGGGCAGGCTGTGGGCCGAAAACAGCAGCACCACATGCTGGCGCCGCTCCTGCGGATACTCGGCTAGCTTGGCCTCGATGTTCTGAGCAAAGGCTTCGATCAAGCCGTGGTGGGCAGGCCACCTATCGATGACGCTCCATGCTATACTTCCCGCGCCGCTCTCCGAGGCAGCCTTGCCCTCCAGCCGGTTTCGCCATTTCCACAGTTCGTTCAGGCTGCTCCCGGTGGTGGAGCACGAGTACTGAGGGTACTGGGTGAAGGCGACGGCCCTTCCCCCTCGACCCTTGCCGAAGCCGTCTTGTAGCAAGTTGTTATACATTTCCTCCGTCAGCGGGTCCGCGTACCGGAAGGCGGCGTAGGGCTTGTGCGGCGCCGTCTCGGTTGAAATTGTGTCCAAGAGCTTGCACATCTCGGCGTTCTGATACTCGGACCATTTGCGAATCGGAGACCCGCCGCCAATCGCCTCGTACTGCTTCTTGATTTTGTGTGTTCGCCTGGCCGAGATCAGAGGCCCCAGGTATGATTGGAGCCGGCCCAAGGGAATCAGGTCGCCGTCTGCCTACGGCCGAATGTCAGCTTGCTCGCGCCTGACCGCCATTATCTCCCCCCCTCCGAATCGTCCGTTTTAGGAGAAGGCACGTACGAAGAGGCGGCTCAGGAAATCGCCAACTTCGCCGGTGGTAGACGGTCCGCCCATGTTGAGAAAAACCATGGCTGTTGGCCCTCGACGTCCCGTGGAATCCTGTGTCACCGGAGGTGCGGGCGTCACAAGGCGCCTTGACTGGGTGCCAAGCTGAGGCATGCCGAGACCCAAGCATGCAGCGCCCGAGGCCTGTGTGACGAACTTCTGGCCGGAGATACGCGGCATCATGGTGATGGCTGGATTGTTGGAATGCTCAAGACGCGTCGTTTTCGTGCGATCGGAACCGGGCCACGAGATGTAATATGAGCCGGCAACTTCGGATGACCCGTCATGATGCAATTGACGACCTTTTCCCCCTAGTTTTGGTCGTCGGAGACGAGGGCCAAAGAGCTGTCAGTTAGCAGGGTACTTCTGATAATGCCCTCGGCCCCAAGCTGGCGCATGACAGCGAGTCCAGATCTCAAGTATAATTTAAACTTTGGCTGCTTGAGCCAATCAACGAGAGTGTAAATAAAATGCATGAAATCACGTGATATTCTGATGACAGCCTCGCGCCTGAAAGATCCACGCAAGCCAGTGAGCGGGGATGAGCAGCTCTCTCCTTGGCAAAGAAAGAAACCCGGCTCGCAGTTATAGTGTAGTCGCCGGACCGACAACACGGGGATTCACTGGTTACCCATAGCTTTAGACAGCTTGCAAAGGCCTTGGAAGCACTTCAGGAAGAGCAAGAGCCGTGAGGAGCTGCCCACGGCCGCGAGCCCACGCCCTGTTACGCATTCTGGAGCAGATCACACTGGCTTAACTCCTACGGCCCACCATTGTCAAGCACGTTGTGGTCCAGCGTGAAGCTCTCTCGGGTCTCTCTTGACCCATCTTAATCCTCCTCAATCCTTCCCAATCCTTCCCATCGCTCCCCACCAGAAGGGGGAGGGGGCCCCCAATCGGTGGTCCTTCAGTGGTCGAGACAAACCCTTGCCGAGGCTTCTTTCTCGAGTGCATTCGCGGGTCTTCTGATCCTCGACTCGACCAGTCCGGCGCCCATTGTCGACCATTCCCTCTACCGGCCGCCATCTTGAATCCCAAACCAATCGAAGCAGTGGCTAACCCAGCAGCTTCTGACAAGCTCGAGCGCGTTTTCCGACGTGACGGAGACGACGAGTTTCTGGATGGCTATAATTTCGGCATTGCAAATCCCAAGCTTGAAGTCCTGATTTGCCCGAACTGCTATCGTCAGTTGCGCCAATCCGGGGTTGGTTGGTCATAGGCGGAGAAGGAAAAGTTGGGAGAAGGGTAAAAAGGACACATTGCTGGAAGACGTCGAGGCCTGATGGAGCGACAGACAAAAGAAAAAAGTATGTATGTTTGGATAGCTATGAGTAGTGCCAGAGCCTGCATGCAAATTCAATGATGATAAAAGGGGGGGTATTGCATTGCGACGAATGCCAAAGCGTACGAAACAGCTGATCTGCCTCAACCAAAGTCGAGAAGAAACGAGGGATGCGACAGTAGCAGCAGTGGATCAGAGAGAAAGAAGGCCCGTCTCAAGCACGTGTACGCGGTGCGATGGCACGCTACGTGGCATGGTGAGTTCAGATCACGGCAGGGAAGTGAGAAGAGGAAACCCAGCCAAGTACGGACCGACAATCACCTCATGCACTCGACCTTGAGATGCACGGGATGCCGTCGGGATCCGCCGCCCCGGTGTTAAGCTCGGAGACGGGCTAGACGAAGACTCAGAAAGTCGGCTAAGGAAGAGGACAGGAAATAGGTGCTTAGGATTAAGGGCGGGAGATGATGCTGATGACGACGATTTCTTACATGCCATGCAGGCGTGGGCCCCCCCGTTCCTAGAGCTGCCAGCACCTGTCCCTGTCTGCATAGGCCAGAGCCTTGCAGTTCGGGCTAGGGTTGGGAAAGGCGCATCTTGGAACGACGAGGCTCCAGCAAATTTTCGAGCCCACGGAAGACCAAGAGGGCAGGTCCGTCTCATACTTTGTTGAGCCGGGGATGGTGTCGAAGTCGAGGCAACGTGTAATTCACAGACTTTTTGACACACAGGTGCACAGAATTACTGAAACTACCGAAAGCGAGCAAGAGTTGATCGGCAAGTTTTGCAAAAAAAAGGGGGAGTAACACACGAGATGGAGGCTGTCGCGGGTCCAGGGCCGTTTGTGGCTGCTACTGGGTTGATCAGTGACGACGGAATTGGCACACTCCCCAGAACCCGACTTAGCTGTGCATTGATGAGATTTTCTCAATTCATCCCTTCCGATATGCCGATTCCTGACGATGCAGGGGAGGGGGAGGAAAATCACGTTGCCCGGGCAGGCGTACGACATGTTATCGAACATGGGGAGCGGAAGCTGTTGCGGAGGCCAGGACGAAGCAGGTGACGACAAGACCTGCTTTCTTTTTGCGGATTCGTGTCTCGTCTCTGCTATTGGCTCGGCTCTGGGTGCATCTTTAGCGCGACGATGCCCGTTCTTGCAGACAAGTTCGCTTTGATGTTGCATCACAAATGTACTGTCGCTGATATTGAGATTGAACAGGCCCTGAACGCATGGGGCTCCGTAACAGGGTCTGGAGAGTTTTCACCGTGTGTGCATGCAGAGGGAAAATAAACCGGGGGCCGGTTCGATTGCCCGGTGCGTATCAACCTGGCCGCCGCCGATGCGACCGCGACGACGCTCAGGCGTCAAACTAAGCACAAGCATGGTACCGTCGGCATCAGGGCACAAGTGCGTGCAACGTCTCGATTGCCCTCTGAGATGCTACTTTTATACGACTCGACGGCTTATGGGGTTAGATCGCCTCGACCCAACAGCCACAGGCCCCTTGGACCCCCTAAAAGCCAAGACGCGGCGACGGCCAGTTGTCCAAGGAAGCGCCACTAGGCGTTCTCTCTCCATCTCTGTCGGGCGCCTCCTCACGAGCCCTTTCAGAGCTCCAGAGACGCCGTCCGGTAATAACAAAAAGCCTCGGGCCTAAGCGCAGTCGACAGAAGACCCTTTGGGAGGAGCTTCCTCCCGTTGTCACCTAAGCCCACGGCACCCCCTGCCCAGAGGCGTCGTAGGGGGAACGGGGCTCGGACTTTGCTTTTCGATTCAGCTGCAGATCCCGCGATGCAGAAAGTCGCCTGCGGACAAAATTTCCCCAGCGGCTGCTCGTCGTCCACTACACTGCTATTGCTGCTTTGCCGCTGGTTGGAGCTTCCCGTCAAATGGGATCAAGCATCTCGTGCCAGCGTCGCCTCCCTCACTGACTTGCTCCCCCTCCCCTTCCCCTTTCGTCGACGATGAATCCGCATTTTTTTTGCCCCGGCGGCAGCCATCTCCCCCAAATATGCGCCAGTCCTTTCAGATGCTTGTGCGGCATGGCCCTCTCCTGACGCTATCAACTGGTGAGCCTGGTCGTCTTCTGCACGCCTACCGTCGCGGATGTACGCTCCTACATGATACATACATGCAGCCTGCATCCATGTACATGACACGCGCCTGGCCTCGTCAAGCCACAGCGCCCTCCGAGCCGCCACCGTTATGGTCCATCTCGCATCCCTCTTTCTCTGCCGCTAACAGCTTACCGAGTAAAGGAAACCGTCTTTTGACTGTCTTCAACGTCATGTTTGAGTAACTCGTACTTGGCGCAAAGACGCCCGTCGACTCGCACTTCTAGCCTTAATCTGTCTTGCTCCCACCCCTTCTTTTTTGTCTTCTTCGTGTCCCCGTCTTGCCTTTTACTTTGATTAAATCTTATGTTAAATGACTTCTTCCTTGTTCTGTACCATTACAACCTCAGTCTTGCTCAATTCCCCCAGAGCTTCCGTTAGCGTTTTGTCAACTGCCGGTACACTGACCCCGAGGCCCCTGAGTCCATGGCCTTGATATAATCTTCCCTCCATCTCCTCACGTATCCTGCTTCTTTTTCCTTTCCCCATTTACGCTTGTACTGGACTTGGGGTCTGCCTATAGCGACGCCGTCGTGCTGTGGTTCAGGTCCGTTGACCTGCCCACCCACCCCACCCAGCCGGCAACTCTCCAGGTGTCTCGTTTCTAGCCCCATGAGCATTTATCCGTGGAGCAAACGACGCGTTGATTGGATTTCGGTCGGTGTCGGTGCCTTTTCCTAGAGTTGAAAGAAGGGAAAAAGGGGAAAGAGGGGGGCAAAACAAGAGGAGCAGGACCGGTCGCGGCTGGCCTCAAAGACCGATCATGATTCATGAGTTGACGGAAGAGCAGCGCAGCGCCATCAGCTTTATAGAGCGTTCATGCTCGGTTCTTTCGCTGTTAGGATGCGTCTTCACGATTGTCACTTTTTGCTCCTCCAGAGCTTTCCATAAACCCATCAATCAACTCGTCTTTTACGCATCCTTCGGCAACATGATGACCAACGTTGGCACCCTCATGTCTCGTGCCTATCTTGGCGACCTGGACTCCTTTGGATGTCAGTTTCAGTCTTTTCTAGTTCAAATGTGCGTTTTGAAAGCTTTCATAATTTTCCTATCCCGTAATGTCAGCTCCCGTCTAAGAACCGGACACGGAATGACGACCGTGGCGGCAAAATATGGAGCTGACAGACGTCATAATGCAGGTTCATGCCCGCCGACGCCTTCTGGACTCTAGCCATGGCTATCAATGTCTATCTTACGTTTTATCACAAGTTCGACGCCGAACGGCTACGCAAGATGGAACTGCCCTACCTGATTGTGTGCTATGGCGTACCGTTTGTTCCTGCCTTTACCTATATCTTCATCCGAAACAAGCAAGGCAAGCGTATTTACGGCAACGCCACGCTATGGTGCTGGGTCTCATCCGACTATGAAGTTTTACGCATTGCCACTTTTTACGGGCCCGTCTGGTGAGTGGACGGTCTTGACCCCCTCCCAATGTGTCAGGAGAGGCATCGTCTTTTTCGACGTTAGTCAAGAATGAACGACTTCGGATTATGAGTCACGCGAGGGCAAACTGACGTGGATGTAATACATTGCAGGGTCACTATTCTCGTGACGTTTTTCATCTACATTCGCGCGGGCCGCACCATCTGTGAGAAGCGCAAGCAGCTGCACGACTTTGAAACGTCTGATCCTGAACCGCTATCGGTGAATGGCGAGGCGGTGGCAACAATCAAGAAAACAGACGTGAATGTCATGACCGAGATGGGCGATGTGTCCGGGGCGATCCAGATGGGCCGGCTGAGCCGGCAACAAGAGTCCAAGTCCGACAATGACTCGACGAACTCTGACGGGGCCTACTCGGTGCATATAACGGCCGATCAGAGGCTGGGCGATGTGGCGGCGCCGGTGCAAGGGCGTATGCTCCAACAGACGAGCACCATCCAAGTAGTGCCACATCGGCCGCCCAACCTGGCGCGACGACGACACCATGAACTCAACAATGTGGCCTGGTCCTGTACCAAGTGTGCCATCCTCTTCTTCACGGCCATACTCATCACGTGGATTCCCTCGAGCGCAAACCGTGTCTACTCAGTCGTCCATCATAACGAGATGTTTGCATCCCTCGAGTTCATGAGCGCCTTTGTTTTGCCTCTTCAGGGCTTCTGGAACGCCGTCATCTACGCCGTCACATCGTGGGGGGCTTGCCAGAACCTTCTACAGGACATGAAGCTCGTGCGCGTTTCCGCCGTGACGGAATTACCACTTTCAACCCCGCCAATCTCGGCCCCGGACCGGGCTCGCTCCAGGCCGCCAAGCTGGGCGCGGCCGGCGGCGGCAAGATTCGAGGTAGAGGGCGCAGCTCCAACCGCTCACCTCCCTACAGTGCCAATACCTTTGACTCGGACAGTATGACGGAGCTGGCCAAATCGCGAACTGGCTCGGCTGACGATGAGTGAAGCCTCTGGTGCAAGGCTGCTATCTATGTTGTCGACTGGCTTAATTCGATGGATAATTTACGGGCTCCGTTTCTTTTTTGGTGCTCTGCACTTGACTAGCATCTATACACCCACCTCGTTCCATACGACATGGTCATACTTTTTTATTTCCTTCCCAGTAGATATCTTCTCTGCTCATCGCTTCTCTTTTCCTCGTCTCTTCGATAGAAACTCCGAGATACCACAATCGAAGTCTTCTGTTCCAAGCCATTCTTTCTGGACTCTTTGACTCTACTGATTCTAAACTACGCGCGTCTACCACGACAAGCCTCATGTACGTGCATGTCAGCTTGGCAGAAGCCGGACAAGGATGCAGGAAGGTCCGAGAACCTCTCTTGTATCTCTGTGGCTTATAATGTGCATGGACGAGATGCAGACTCGGTGGCTTATATTATTCGGCCGGTGTGAGCACTCGAGACTGGCAGCACGCATGGTTTGTGGTACAACAAAGGTGTATCCGCGATAAGCAAGACGGTCAAAAGTCGAGGCGCCTGCACTGCGCAGTCTTTCCGCGGCAGGGGATATATTTGTCGAGTGCATCGGTCAAGAAGTATTATTTGCTCCATGTGATTGATAGGTGATGCCCATTGCCAAGTCAAGACAACGGATGGCGGGCGAGGGTTTGGAATGAAACTGGGTCTTGGTCTTGACTGCCGCATGCCGAGTATCGTTCTGGATGATGCTCAACACCATGGATGGGGCGTTGATGTGTCGTAACGGGGAAACAGATAGTGAAGCGGGTTCCGGGGCAGACTTCCGAGGGAGGAAATAGATGAGAGAACAGGGACATGGGGAAGGGAGAAGGGATGGAGAGGGGAAACTACTGTCGGTTGGAGGTCTCGTTGTTTGTTGAGGAGAGGAGAGGGTATTGACGAAACAAGCAATCGAGGCGTCGTCGAGGAAAGGTGAGAGAAGAGACAACGCCATAGCCGATAGTTTGAAACTCCTCGGGGCTACATACGGATTGATAGCCAGGCACAACATACGTGTTTCTCTTCCTTCAAGGGTCAGAACACAGCAGCGCTGCGATAAAGCGAAGCTCTGCCATGCCGGCCCGGGCCATACCTTGCAGACCCGGAGCCTCGCCGCGCCTACGCAGTGCTTGGCCACGATCCGCCGTCCACATAACGAGGCTTTGGCTTCCGGCTTGACCACGCGCGGATGACATGGGTTTCATGCCGATAACCAAACAAGTGCCGAGAGACCTGAGAAATGCATCATGATACAGCACAGCACGGACGGCAGGCCGCCCGGTGTCTTGAAATTGCTGGGGCCAGGATCGGGAGATAAGGGAGCGCGGACGCGTGACGCGTGACAGGGCGTCGAAGCCTCTCCGTTAGATGGCGCCGCGCCTCCTCCCCCCCCCCCCCTGCCGCTAGCACGATCGTGCCCGCAAGGGTTTTTTGTCCCTCCCCAGGCACGTATCGATCGGCGTTAAACAGGCAGCAAGCCAGCCAGCCGAGCCGGCCCCTTGATGCTACCTCGCGTCTCAACCGCAGCTTTGAAGGCGTTTAGGAGCTGCTTGATGGCCGAGTGGTCGAATTGACGGGTATATAGCCTCTCTCCGACCAGGCCATGAGATAGGAGAGAAGAGCGCATCTAGGCCGAAAAGGCGCTTCGTCGTCGTCGTTGGTCCATGAACAACGGCGGCAGTCGATTCGCTAACGTTCCATGGCCCGGTGCCGCATAGCTTTTCATTTTCTCGGCCCTCCACCGGCTCCGGCTCCGAGGACGGTGAAAGAAGGGGAAAAGGAGACGGATAGTCGATGGCGTGGTTGGCGACCATCGCGTCCACGTACGCCATCTTTTGGGCGTCATCGACGGTCATCGTGTAGCAGTGGCAGCAGCCGGTTCAGGCATCTTTGACGGCCTGAATTAACTGGTACTTCCAAAAGGTGCCGAGCTCGAGGCACTCTTCGACGCAGTCGGCGTCGTCCCACCACCAGCCGACGTCACTGCCGCCTCTGTCATCAACGCCGACGGAGGCACCCCAGACCTCGTGCCAGAGCATACGACCAACGCGGCTGCGCAGCTCCGCGCGCGTCCTGCGCTCTACGTGAGTGCGCTCGATGGCAGGGTCCGGGTCGCGGGCTAAGCGGCCGACGCTCTCGGGAACGGCGTAGAACTTGGCCGTCATGAGCGTACTGCCGGGACCGCGTAGGCCTTCTTGACCCAGCCACTGGGGCAACAGGGCGGTAGGGCGCGGACAGCGCGACTGCTTGACCAGTCTGTCTATTAGATGGGAGTCTAGCCAGTGGCGCAGGCGGCGTCCCAGCGTGTCGGCGCAGGGTAGAGGGTCGATGAGGACGAGGAACAGCGTGCCGCCGGGTTTGAGGCAGCTGGCGACGTTGTGGATGATGGCGCGCAAATCGGCGGCCGAGCAGAGTGCCGGCAACGATAGCGCGTACACGGCTTCGAACAGCTGCGGCGGGATGGAAAAGGCTGCCGGCGAGACCGAAGGCACGACCAGCGGCTGGACATTGGGTAGAGCATCGAGCGGCAGTGGCTTGTCGGAGAGGTGGCAGATGCGCTTAGAGGGATGAAGACCGGTCAAGTAGGATGCCGAGGCTGTCGAGTTGCTTCTCGTTAGCTGCGAGGCCCCGTTTTCTGCCCGGCAGCTGGGCGGGCTCTAGAAGGAAAGGCCTACCCTTGGACTCGTATAAGGCGAGGATGCTGTTCAAATTTTCTGGCAGCGACGCGCGTAGTGCCGGCGGCTTATGTTCCCCAGGTGGTAGAGCACGGAGAGCATGAGACGCAGGCGTTGGGCTTCGAGGCTTTGCCCATCCATGTCGTCGTCGGCCACAGCCGCCTCCAGCTCCCTCAGGCGTGTCAGGCAGACGGCAGACGAGGCACCGGCCAAGGCGCGTATGTCGCGCGCGAAGGCGTCGAAGTCGGACGGCATCCAGAGCTGCCGCAAGCTACTGGCGCTGATGGGCTCTTTGCTCATGCTAACGAGTCGTGCCGGCAAATGAACCGAGCGAAGAGACGGTGGCCGGGGGAAAACGGCGGCGGAGCAAGCGAGTGCGCAAGATGTTCGGGGGGTCCGAGACGGCGATGTAGGCGGCCCGGAGTCCACGGCAGTGGACGAAGAACAGTCGGGGGAGGGGCAATTGGCGACGGGGGCGTTGTACAGGTCGTGAAAACGGAGCTGGGTCCCGAGGGAAGGGCTCGTCAGCACTCACACGGAGGGTCTGATGGAGAGAGGAGGGTATTATGCGTTGGGAAACAGTAACGGACTCACGCTTCGGTCGACGAGCAAGGCGGCGTCGACCGGCGGGCGTCAGAAGGCACGAGGCCGGGGTTCTGGCGCGAGAACAGTCGTGGCGTAAAGGTAGAGGCGGGCAAGCTGATGATACGGCCGATTATCCAGCGGGAAGAGGAGCCGACGTCTTTGGCGCGGGCGATGGGAGGAGAAGGAGGAGGAAGCGCAGCAGGAGAAGGAGGAGCGGCGGCGGCGGCGGCAGCTGTAGCAGTAGCAGGGACAGTGGCAAGAGACTTGGGCGGTGGCGATGGGGGAGGCGGCGGCCGAGAAAGTTCAGAACGTTGAGGCTGAGGCTTAGGTTGGCCTTGGCGACGTTGAGGCTCTGCGGGCACGGCTCGGGCAGTTAGTAATGCCGGACCAACGGCCGGAACTAGTCTTGCCCTAGGTCCGCCGAGACGGGTTAAGCAGGAATGACGTGATGAAACAGAACGAGCAGAGAGTCCGAAGCAAGCAACGAGCGCGAATGGGACAAGCGGCAGGCGGGAAAACAATGGAAGGCATCACCGTCACTCGAACGATGGGGGGATGAGTGAGGTAGGTAGGGGGAAATCTGCCGACAGCACTCGCACCCGGCAAACGGAAGCGGCGGCAGCGGCAGCAGCGGCAACCCCCAAGCTCAGACCGGAGCCGGAATGCCTACCGACGCCGACACGGAGCTACATACGCTGTTGGTGGTGGTGGTGGTGGTGGTGGCGGCGTCGATGACGGTCGTCCCCATCGACCGTGTGGGCTTCTCGAAAGCCGGGGACGGGCCGTTGGGCGCCATCGCGAGCGGGGCCGCCCAAGGAGCGCTGGCAGGGAGCTCCGTTCGCGCCGCCGCACTCCCTCGCCTCCGCCTCCGCCTCTGCCTCCGCCTCCTGCTCGCACCGCCGGCGGCGATGGCGGCGGCGCCGAAACCGCGGCTGCCCCTGCGCGGCCCGGAAGCGCGCAAACGCCGGTTCGCCTGCGGTCGACGCCGACTGCGCACTGCTGCTGTAGAGGCTGCGCGGCCGCGTCGCCGTCGGCGAGCTGCCGCTGTCGATGCCGCCGGCCTTGCGCGCGGTGCTCGTCAACCAGCTCGTGTCCCGGATCCGTCCATATCACGTCCCACATGCTGACTGCTGGTGCCGTGGCTATCCGCGCTGGGAGACGGCGCTGAAGCCAAACGGGTGGCTATCGTCGCCACCTTCTCGGCTGCTGCTCCCCGCGCCTCTTGTCCCCAGTGCCGCCCTTGTATCCCGGAGGCGAGCACCAGTGCGCCTCTCTCCGGCCTGGAGACTCGTCGTCCTCGGTTTCGTCGCCGGCGCCGTCGCCCCGGCTACGCGCTATATCGACCTATCAAGTCGTTGCGCAGTCCAGCGGCTGCCGAGCTCGCCTTCACGTTGCTCATATCTTTGTTATTTTTCTTCTTTTTCTCTTCCGTTGTTGCGGTTGACGGGCAATAATCGGACGGATCTCGCAATCGAGGTAGTGTCAGGGTCCAGCTTGTCCACAATCGCACAATCTCTTACAACTCGTTCTCATTGACACGCATACACAACTACATACTTGTGCTGCTGCACCTTTCCCCCTTGAATTGAACAGACCGCAACCAAGGCAGCAGCAGCAGCCTCATCAATTAGTCATCGGTGGCTCAGACGCGGTTCAACAGACTTGTCCAGGAAACAAGGCCGCCATGTCGTGCGGGTCGTCGTCCCGGTAAGCCTGCATCTCTCCATCTCTTTCCCAACTCAATCCCCCTTCTTTCCTCATTCGTGGCCTACGCCTTCCTCCCCGTAGCTCATGTGTCTCTGTCGCCTTATCCTTAATTTAACTGTCACGCTCACTCAGCTCCATACATCTGCAACCCGCCTTGCCTGTTATCCTTTGCCTTCCCTTCCCTTTTCATTACTCCTGCCTCGGCAGTCGCGCCGCTGCGCCCTGTGACCGATTGGTCCTCTGCCTCCTTCTCCTTCACACCCAACTTAGCCAGGCTGGGACTTGATGCGTACTGCACCTTGGGACATTAGTTGAGTCGCTGGAGCGACTTCGGCTTCTTGCCTTTTCCCCTCAACCCATCCGCCCGTCTGTCTCATGGTGGGTCTCCTCTTCTAACCTTCATCTGCCGGCGACACAATCCTCAAGGAACCGGGAGGATTCCCGGCCCAAGGCGAAGAGACAGAAAGAAGAAAAAATGCGCCGCGATGATGTTGATAATGTTGAAGGGCCCGAAATGCATATCCGCGCATCATGTGCGAGTTCTCTGTGCATCTGCCCGCATCCGTCTCTTTCTCATGGTTCACTCTTCCTTGCTCAGCCCCTTTTCTCGCTTCACGGGACAGATATGCTTGAAAATCCTGCACCACAGGCAGGCGCAGCATCTCAATCACGGGACGTTGTCGGTCAAATGCCATTGCTCGACCTGGATACCCCCCCGGCACTCGTGTGAGAACCAAGCCTGTACTACCACGCACAAGCCGATGCCATGTCACAAACTGCCGCATAATGCTGAGAGGCGGGCCGAGACGCATTTCGCCTCGCCTGGGCAGCCATCGGCCATGCCCGAGTACTATCGGCCCCCCAGCAACTTGTCCCCAGACTGCTTCGACTTTCCGGGCTCAGCCGTCATCCCTTGGAGCACAGACCAACGTGAGAACAGAGACCGGGCTCTTTGAAATTCCTCTTCTCCATGTTCCTCTCCACCACTCCCTACAGCCTTTATCTGTCGGCAGCTGCCGTGCTTACCGTACCCTCTCACCATCACTCATGCCCTCGCCTCTCGTCGCCGCAACAAGGAAGCACTCGCGTATCTCATGCATCTCGGCCGTGGCCGTGAAACAAGGCCAGCTAGCTCATTCACATCTATGGGTGAAACATTTTTTATTACATCTCTCCTCTTCTTCCTCGGTCACACTCTTGCCCCTGGTCAGAGAGAAGACGGTCAGAGACGGCGAGAGCCGGAGCCAGAAGTCGCAAGAGGTCAGATGAAGCAGGTTCCCATCTCCTTTGATGCATGTACGCACCCTCGGTCCGTCTTATTCCTCACAGGCCAATGTGGACAGCCGTTATTGCTTGCTGACCGATTCCGCTTCCTAAACAACCACTGTCCTTGACAGGAAGCGAGTGGAGGGCGCGCGTAGCCCGCTTTGGCCATCTTTTGATGACGGAACAGCTCATGGATGGCATGCTGTTGGAGATGAAGCTATTCGCACGTACCCCAAAGTCGACCGGCCGTGGCTGGTTGCCTGACATGGCGAGGCGGGGCCGTATTGACGGGAAGCCGTCTCCGCAAAGAAGTTTGCGCCTCTTGATGCTCCTCCAAACCGCCTCGCCCTGCAGGACCTGTTTCGCTTGATTTTCCTGCCTCAGAGCCGAGTGAGAAGCAAAAGTGCTTCTCTTCTCCAAGATCAAGGTCACGATGTGCTCATCAAGACCTCGCCTTGAAAAAACGTCGTCCCTGACGCCTGACCTATTTCGTTCTTCGCAATCAAAGTATCTGATAGCCTACCCCATCTCTCCGACCATGTAGCCCGGGTCCGAATCAGGATTTCTATCGTCAGCCACGCCACATCAAGAACGAGCCCGTCTCAGGTCATGCAGACTTTCATACTCACAAGAAGGAAGCTATTTTTGAAAGAAGAGCGAGGGAACGAGAGTGGGAAGAACGCAGAGACCGGTGGAGGGTACATTGTCCTCTTGGCCTCCCTCCTCTTTCTCACCCCTTTTCCGGAGTAGGCATTTCCTCCGTTGCATTACATTTCTAGACGTCAGTCCACGGCGAGGCGTCAACAGTTGATCATTCTTCCCGTGGAAACGACTTACCAGACTATCTAGCCGGTATGGAGCAACCCAGCCATCGACAGTCCAGCGCAGCCTCGCTCCCTCGCGCGCATGTTTGCCGATCGCCGTTTTACGGCTTCCGGGATCTCTTTGACTACCTCGACGATCGCATCACCACCTCTCGCTTTGGATGGCTGTTCCGCCTCTCCGAGACGGGCCATGTATGTCAAAAGAGACAAGAGAAAGAGGGATGAGCTCAGGAAAGATGGCCTTGCTGACCTCGTCTTTGTCTCTCTCCTTGGATCCTAGCCCAACGAGATCCAGGGCGCCACCTTCTTCAGGGAGTTTCGAGCAGGCCTGACCACCTTCACCACCATGGCATACATCATCGCCGTCAATGTTCACATCGGACCGTGCCCTCGTGATCTGGCCATTGGTGCTGATTCCCACTCAGGCATCGTTGCTCTCTCAGACAGGAGGCACTTGCCCTTGCGACGTCAGCCCGAAGGAGCTGTGCGATTCTATTCCCGAGTTTGCCGCTTGCAAAGAAGGTACCTCAAGAGATGATGCGTTTTTTTTGGGGTCTACGAGAACCCGGCTCATGACTCTGCCTAGAGGTGCGCCGAGACCTGATTACGGCCACGGCCGCCATTGCCGGCATGTCCTCCATCGTCTTCGGCGCCTTGACCAATTTGCCAGTTGCTCTGGCGTAAGTCGATAACAAGCTTTCGTCTTGACGCCTTTTCCTTTTCTGAGAAAGCCGTCTTCTTGACATAGTCCCGGCATGGGTCTCAACGCCTACTTTGCCTTTCAGGTGGGTTTTGGTCCTTTTCCCCTCCCTCTTCAATATTACCTCTCCCTCTTTCTTCTCCCTAATGTCCTCTCTCGTCTGCTCGAGCCTCGTCTAATTTTGCACTCTCCCACTCCCCAGGTAGTCGGCATCAACGGCAGTGGATCTGTTTCTTGCCACACTGCCCTCACTGCCGTCTTCGAGGGCATCATCTTCATCGCCCTCGCCCTTTACCGGCTTGCGTCAGTGGCTTGTACGCCTGATCCCAGCCACCATCAAGACGGCCACAGGCGTCGGCATCGGCCTCTTCCTCATCGAGATCGACCTGTCCTACTCGGTCGGCATCGGCGCCATTACTGGCGGCGGTCGGGCCACGCCTGTTGCCCTGGGCGGCTGTCCGCGCGAAGTCATCGACCCGCGGTCCGGCATGTGCGCGTCTGGCCATATGACAAACCCTAAAGTGAGTGAGTGCGCGATTGGATATGGTCGCGAAGGGGGGGAGGGGTGGGGACTTTGAAGAGGCTGACAGACGTGGTTGAGATGTGGGTGGGTATATTCTGCGGCGGCATCGTCACGTCCTTTTTGATAGCTTTCCGCGTCAAGTACGCTTTTGTCATCGGGATAGCCCTGGTATCGATTTTATCGTGGCCGTGAGTCTTGCCGCGTCCAGCCACCCTAACTATCCCTTTCTGACGTGCTAGGGGCAACTTGAAAGCCGCAACACCGCCATCTCTTCCCCGCCACGGACGAGGGCAATGCCCGCTTCGACTTCTTCCAGCAGGTCATTGCCTGGCATCCGATGCGCCGCATGACCAATCAATTGGATTGGGCCTTTAGCGCTGGAAGTTCGCACTTCGCCCGTCACCGTCTTCGTCGAGAGCGGCGCTGGTATTGCCGAAGGCGGCCGCACGGGGCTCACTGCCATCGTCGCCGGCCTATGCTTCATCGCGTCCGTCTTCTTCGCTCCAATCTTCGCCTCCATTCTGCCCTGGGCCACTGGTTGTACCCTGATCCTGGTACGCTTCTTGCTGTTTCCTCTCTGGAGGGACGTGTGAATGAGTCGGCTGTACTACCCATTGCTGACACCAGACGCACTGCCACAAAGGCGGGCTGCATGATGGTTCGGCAGGTTACCCATATCAATTGGCATTATATCGGCGACATGCTTCCCTCCTTTGTCGTGATAGCCTTTATCCCCTTCAGCTACAGCTTTGCCTACGGTCTCATCGCGTGAGTATTTGGTGGTCACGATTGGGGGGTGGAGGCAAGGCACGATGCGCAACTGACCTGTTTGCGAATAGCAGTGGACTGTTCGTTTACGCCACCCTCAATGGTCTAGTGGGCCTGATCGCCACCTTGAGCCGTGGCCGCATCAAGCCTCAGGAGTACGAGCTCAAGGAGTACTGGACGTGGAAGGGCGTAGGGCGGCCACCATGGTTTGTACGGGCTCGGATCGCCCGTCAATGGAAATCATCCAAGCGGGCGAATGAGCAGAGCCCAGAGACGGATGGCGGCCGGATCCGTTCTCCGGAAGACGCAAAGCTCGAGTCCACCCAGGCTTATAACGTGATGAACGAAGAGTCCGGGCCGTCGGTTGTCACAGCATCATCTATCTCCCATGACGCCGACCACTAGGTGAAGTTGGGAATTCCATGCGTCATCGCGCAAGTTTAGTTTGATCCGCTGGTCCTTGTCGACGGGGAGGGGGACATGTGTCAAGGTTGCCCATCGGGGGAAAAAAACCCAACCCCGAAGGCAGGGCAAAGGAAGAGCCGGACACCGTGGAAAAATGGGCGAGGATAGTGGATGTGCGATGCTATGCTGCCTCATCTCAAAACCTTGACAAGCTATTACTTCCTCTCGCTTACCGTGGAGGCGGGTTTCATAGGTCAATTCGTGTCCACATCGCTCTCCTCTCCTTGACCGTGGCGTCTTTTTGAAGCCGCCTGTTCGGCCATCTTCTTCCGCTCTAGGCTCTCTTCCACCCACTTGCTGACTCCTGCCGCGCCGCCCTCGCTCAACTTTTCTCGGATGACGCCCTGAAGGATATCGCCGGAAAAGCCGAGAAAGTTATGTCTGCAAAGGGCATTCTCAAAAAGCCAGTCGCGACGCTTGTGCTCCTCACGATCACGCTGTTCTTCATCGCCGAACTCGCGGGCCCGGATACGCAAGTCGCGACACATGGCCAGCAAGTTGAATCGAATCTCCGTGCTTTCATACCGTTCAATGCGTTTTTTGAGCACCTGGAAAACTTGCAGTGGGAAAGACTCTGCGCCGCAGGACCCGTGGGAGATGGGGGCTGGTTGCAGCCCGTCAAGCTCGTAGAGCGTGCCGTTGATGTGCGTATAAGCAATGAAGTGAAAGGCATCTTCGGCCTCTCCAACCTTCTACGTCTTGTCGACAAAGGGGCTACTTCTCGCAAAGCTGTTGTGCACGTCGCGAATCAAATCCGAGTTGCTCAGAGTTTCGCCTCGAAACTCGGCCGGTAGCTCGATGGTGAATTCGCGAAAGCCCTTCATTTTCTGGCCGATGTCGATGCATTCCGTCTTATTCATAAGCGCGCTCAGTAGAGCTTGCGTCGCGCAGGCGTTTTGAATCGTTTGTTTCGCGAAAAAGATGTGCTCGGAGGCATTGTGGTCGAAGAAGCCGTCAAGCGGTTCGGTCGCCAACGTATATGCACCATCGGTGGGATACTTGAAGAGGAAAATGACCCCGTAAAGTGATTGCAGCGCCGAAAACTCGGATGGATCCAGCGACAGGAGCTCTTCAAACTGAACCCCTTTGACGCCGAGTTGCTCGACCAGACAAGTGAAGACGCCCTAGGACAAGGGCGCCGGTCAGCAGCGACAGGTGACGGCCATTTTGTGGGAACTCCACAGGCATACCGCGTCGGACTCGACTTTACGGCGGTCATCAGTAAAGAGGGCTTCAGGATCATGAGTTCGAGACGGGCGGCTTAACTCGTGCTCCAACCACCACTCATGGTTACTTTTGGTCTACAAATTTCAGTAGCACTTGATTTTGTTAACTGGATTGCCGAAAGAAGTCGATGGGGAAAGTCATAACTGATTGACAGCTTGGCGTCGCGTTGTTGATGGTAGGTAGCGATGGCTGATGGTGATCTAATTCATATCGATGACGTCGAAAGGGTTGAGGGTTTCCGTCGTCGACTCGCACAGAGTGAAGCTCAATGATTTCAATTTAGCGTTGCATCAGATGAGAAGGCTTCTGAAATTTACTTGAAAAACTTTCCTTTCATTTGGGACAACGATGCCTCCTCAACAACTTCTCTGGCGAACTGCAAGAAATCAACTCCTCCTGCCAAAGGGAGCTTCTATCGGGCATGTCCATTGAGCATACCAGAGTGAGCCAAGTGTGGCTGGGCTGGACAAGGAGGGGCGCGCCACTTGGATTTGTAAGCGCGTGTCACCGACCTGCTACCACAGAAGAATCACAATCTTTAGTTGCACAAGCAAGTCTTCCCAGCGCGCGATCTCATCGGAGCTTCACAGATAGCCTGCTACGAAATGGAAAAAATAAGAGATAAGCTACTCCAGAATTCCTGCGAAAGCGCTGAAAAGGACGTTCTCTTGGGCTTGAAAATGAGGGCGTAGGTGACGTTACAAGCAAGTGAACGATTTGTGGGCGTGGGCAGCTAGCGGTTGTGATCCTACAGCGGTAGCAGGTCGGCAACACTTATAAGTATAAGTGGCGCGCCCCCTCCTTGTCCAGCCCAGCCACACTTCGACCCACTTTGGTATGCTCAATAGACATGAGTACGAAGTATGCCCGATAAGTTAGAAGTTCCCCGCAAAAAAAAAGGCTCACATACTGGCCTTCGGTCTGGGTGTGGATCGCAGCGGGCTACTGTGAATTTTTGAAATACATACATAGATACGTACTTGGCCTAGGCATACGAAAGTGCTTCGTACTGTACTGATACTATTGGGGAGGCCTCATAATTAAGTCAGCCCCGCGTGCTCGATCTGTTCGGGGCATACACAGGCCACAGCTACCTTAGATTAGCGCTAATTTATAGACTGAAGTACAGTGGGGTGACAAAAGTTTGCGAACGCCCCTCATCGCGCGACGCGAGCGCGTCTCGACTCATACACCACCACATTATACATTCCTCCATACCTCTATATCACAATGACTTCTGATCGCAAATTTGGTACCTAATTGAGGGCCAGTCGTCAGAGAGGCTGTCAGTCCACTCCTGCGCAGAAAGCTGTGATGTGTAGCCAGGAATCCTCTGGTCTTTCCTACCGTGCTGTGGCGGGTGAGTTCGACACGTCACCATAGACAGTGCATCGCATCTTCGAGCAGTGGAGAAACACCAAGACAGTCGAGATCCAGCCAAGAAAAGGGCGCCCGAAGAAGCTCACCGAAGCGGAGATCAGGCACATACATCTTCTAATTAAAAGGAATCGCCAGATCACATGGAAGGCTCTTAATGGTGCAATAGGTGGTCTTGTAGACCGTCGAAAGTACGTTGACTGGCCGCCTCACTCACCCGATCTCAACCCCATCAAGCACGTTTGGAGCGCTCTAAATAAAAATATTCTCAAAAATTTTCCCAATCTCCAGGAATTGAAAAAAACCCAGGCCGAAATTGCGGAATTGAAGGCGTCATTAACTTTGGCGTGGGACGCCTTGCCGCGGAGCCTCATTGACGGTCTTGTCGCCTCAATGCCGCGTCGGCTGACAGCAGTACAACAAACAAGTGGATATTATACACGATATTGATCACGAAAAAATCTTATCTAGAGATGTATTCAGCTTTAGTTTTGAGTAATGATCAATTGAGATATCTGCATTTGAAAGTCATGCTGCTGTGTGCAGGATAGTGTAGTGGGGTCGCGCGTTCGCAAACTTTTGTCCCCCCCGCTGTAGCTGAACTACCCTATTTTATTTCGCAAAGCCGCAACATGTGCATCAACAGTCGCGATCCGTGCTCGTGAGCCCATCGCCGGCTCGTCCATAGCGTGAGAAGTTTATTTTCGAGAGCGGGCAAGATTCGGGCGCATTCTTAGAAATGGCCTCGGTCCATGAAAAACATATACATATAATCATCGGCACTCAAATAGGGTAGCCAGGATTTTGTTGGCCGCTTCGGCCCCTTGGGTACCCGTGAAGCTCGGATACGACTGGCTCGCGATGAGAGAGACTGTCAAAGCACGCCACATAAAAAAGTTCATGCAATGAAGCCCTGTTCACTCAAAGATTGGTGCGCGATGTCGAGATGGCATCACAAAGCTGAAGCCAGTTGTTCGTAGACGACAGTGCGCGGTCTCACCGAGACCAGCCGTCTTGCGCCAACACGACCAGATGACGCCGAGCCACTGTATCTAAGATACCGCATTTTCCGCAAACTCGGGCATGGTGAAACCGATGACTAAGATACAATCATCATCAAAGAAGCAACGCTACTCACCAAGATGTCACGGTTTGCCGGTCGAGACTTCTCCAACCCACAGGAGCAGCTAAAGAGGGAAACTTGGCGATTTCGGCGAGCCGCGCCGAAGGGCAACCGATGGCGGGGGCAAGATAACGGACCGCTCCGAAGACCTCGGCATCCTAGTTCTCCACTGCGACGGGTCGCTGGAGAGTTACTCGGGGTTATTCTCCGACAGATCCAGCGCATCCATATTCTCCGAACTTGTCCGAAGGGGACTGCTAGGCCCACGACGAAGAAGCATGTTTCGGCTAGGGTGGCGAACACCGTGCCTATTGCTGGAACCTAAAGGTCACCAGACTCCACGCCAGCGAGAGTGATGATCTGGCCATATCTCCGACCTGGCTGCTCGGAGACTAGGCTCGTGATAGAGGGGCGGGACGGAAGAAGGGGAGGGGGAGGGGGTAAGAATCACGTTTCCAATGGAAGACTTGTCACTCGGACTTGGGCATCTCGAAACATATCCCATTGGAGAGCGTGACGTCAAGTTTATTCCGCAAGAAGCTGAGCACCAATGCGGGATGGTGGGGGCGGAGGCTCGGACCGTCATGTCATGTGAATACTCATTCCAGTTTGATTTCCAATTTCAGGGGCTTGATCGAACGGGCCAGAATGCGGCAAACATGTCCTCGGGCAGAAGCCAAAGCATCACCATCTCGAACATGGCTTCACCCGGTTTCAATCTCTAGGCCTCTGAGCCTCTTGCCACCGCCCGTGCCCTTCAGCTTTGGCGACAGAGCTCCACCGGTTTCCGACACACTTTGACTATGCTGGGTCGTGTAATATCATTTTGGTAGACTGCTTCCGTCACGTCTCTGTTGTGTCCACGTAAGCCCTAGGGGACGGGGGGTAAGCAGCCAAGGAGGAAGTGATGGCTGGGACCTTGCGGGGGGAGGGTTTGCAGTGCACACAGGAACGGGGCCAGCAGCACGCCCGCTTTGTGCTCCTACGTATACCCAATGTCGTGCTTCACGAGCCAGGCTCGGGTAAGCCGGCCACGGCGACCAAACCTTGACGACGACATCGGTTGTCCGAAATCTCCACCGAGTTGCGCCTTCAAAGCTCTCTGGTCGACTTTGGAGGGTGGCATGACATTCAGATCGGGTTGAGAATAAAACAGGTCACGGCGCTTCGAGTTGCAAGTTGCTGGTGGCCTAAGTCACGACGGAAAAAATCTTGGTATGATGGTGGAATTCAATTCTCTCCGACTAAACAGGGTCAGCCGGCCAGCGTGAGAAAGTGTAAGCACGACCGATTCCTGCAAGAAACACCACTAATGCTGCAATGAACGGGCCGCTACATGAGACACCGAGAGTTATAGATGAGAAACGGCGAAATTACAACGACTTTGCCCATAATTAGGGGCTAGAGGCAGCTGCGGAGGCCCCTATGAACAGGTGCCCTGCGACGTGACCGGCGTATACACAAGAGGAGGTCCGGCAGCCATGGTGCATTAGTTGGTGGCCCCGATTAGATCGTCTTCCCTCTGGCGCCTGTCGGCATCGATTTCCGTCGATTGTACAGGCCGGCGTATATGATGCGCTCGTACGTGCCCATGCCGTAGGCCGCAAGCCCGATGACTAACCAGACGCTTGTGATGATGAGCCCTATGGGGAAGATCATGAGCTGAATACCAGGGAGGATAAAAGCCACAGTGCCGTTACGGACAGCCTCGAGCTTGACGTCGACGGCGGCCTGGGCGGTGGCGAAGTCGGATTGAATGACTTGCTTGGAGAAGACGCCATTCAGAAAGGCGGCCTCGTTGAGGGAGAGGTTTGTGCTGATGGCGCCGCCGGATGTGTTGGTCGCCGTCAAGATGAAGGTAGGTATGAGGCGGGCTTCGAGCGTAGCGCTGCAGACCAACCGAAACAGAGTGAGTAGCAGCCACGCAGACGATAAAAGCACCAGGACTTACATAGACATGTTGGCCGTCGTCTCATTGACCTTGCCTAGAAACATGTATGTCTGCAACAACTGCGGCTCACGAGTCTCGTCTCGCGGAGCTATGGCCACCGACTTGGGTTTGGTCTTTTTCATGGCTTCAAGCTCTTTGGGCGTGGCTAAGGTGACGCTTGCACCGCTGTACTGAACATCGACGTTGATGTTGCTGGCTGAGACACCAGCGAAGCCGTCGCGAGGTTCGGAAACGCGATAGAGACGCAGTTCGGCATTGAAGACGCCGGACTGGGTGTCGAACGAGGGCAGGTTTTAGCAGATGCAGTTGCCCGATGGGTTGAAACTACGCTGGAGTCGACGCAGAGATGCCTTGCAGGCGGCGTCGGTCTCCTTGTTTCAGGTGTTCAAGTCAACGGCACCGTCGCCGGGGGTGAGCTTGAGCATTGTCTGACTTTGCGGTGCCGCTCGGCGCTTGTCGGCGAACGAGAGAACCGGGAGAAGAGGTGGACGAGACAAAAAGGGAGCGAGAGGACATCTCGGGCGCTCAGGATGACATCGGTAGAGAACGAAGGACCGGCTCGACACGGCGGCGGCGAGAACGAGCAAGGCCGTGGTGGTCAGGTGTCAGCGCATTACGGACACAGATGGAGTCCGACCCAGCGGACTCCGAAGCGGCTGAAGAGCGCGTCCTCCTTGGCGAGAAGAGGGCGATGCCGGCGAGCGAACACGGTGCTGCTGAGAGGATGGCTTTGCAGCGGCTCGCTTAACCGTGCATCGCAACTAGGGCGGCGGTCGACGGCAGCCAGTATCTGGTATCCAGTATTCGATGAATTCCCTGTTTTTCGAGAGAGCAACGTCGAAGCGACAAGCGAGCAAGGACGCAAGGATGAGGAGCGAAGCCGGCCAGCGGAGATATTAGGCGCAAGCGACGAAGCAGGGCACGGCCGAGTCACGACGCATCGGGCGAAGGCGAGGGTAGAAGGAGGCTTGACGAAAGCGAGCGGGAGTCAGATTATACAGGCGCGCTGCGGATGGCCGCGGGAAGGCAGGCGAGTACGGATGAAGAGTGGGCGAGTAGGAGGGAAGCAAGATAGATGGGTGAAGACGAGGAGCGCGCAGCGAGGAGAGCGTGTCTGATGTGTCCGAGGGGCACCGACGCGCAATGTTACAGCGGCCGCTTCAGCGTCTCCAGGGGGGGTTTGTTGAGTGGGAAGCGCCTGGCCCAGTAAAATGGGCCAGGACCCGAAGCGCCACAGCAGCGGCCGGTGGCTGTACCCTTTGGGGGCATGGGCAGCGCTTTGGCGCCGCGGCGACGGTGGTGAGACGCCGGCCAGCCTCGAGCCACATGGCGCTTGATCGGGTATACGGACTTGACTCGCGCCCGTTCGTCCACCGGCTGCTTTCGTCGGCATCTGCATCGCACTGCATCGCTGCAAGGCGGCATGGCGGAATCCCAGCATCACACGCACCGGCGCCGAAGACGCTCGCAAAGCCGCCAAGGCGCCGCTTCCGCGGCACGCGGCACGCGGCCGACCAGGCATTGCCGTCGTCATCGCCAAGCAGCACGGACCGGACGCCGGCGGTCGCTCGGCCCAACGACATGGTGGCGCGGAGCACCAAATCCATCCGCTGTGCACCTGGCTTGGCGGCCTGTTACTGTCGCTGCCCTGGCGTCGCGTGGCCGCCTAATCGCTGCGGAACATGGCTCTCGTGACGCCGCCACATCTCTTGAGCCTCCGTGACCGAATGCACGCCTTAACACCGTGGCATTGCGCCGCACACTGCCTGCTTACGCGGTACTATGCATCCGGTCTACCCTGGTCGACGTCGGCATCTGTGCTCAGGCACTCCCTCGGTAGGCCCGGAGCCCTAGGAGCGTCCCGGAAGCCGACACTGCATGCGAGCAAGTCGCGAGGGGTGGCGTGTGCTTTCTCAAACCACCATCATCGCCGACCTTGATTGCTGACGCCTCCGCCAGGGCTTCACCTTGCATACCGCTCAAGGCCGTCGTCGGCATCCATGGTGCAATGTTGCAGCCGAGCTTGTCTCACTGTCGGTATCGTAGTTGGACATGGAATACAACCAGAAGAGGGAAAATGTCTGTCAGAGTAAGGGGCCATCTTCTGCAGCGCGGCGGGTTCCGCCTCCGTCTCAGAAAGGCAGCCAGCACTGCCGCGTGTGCACCACGTTTCAACCCTGCCTCCCCTGTGCAGCACCCCCTTCTTGCCTCCCCTCCCAGCCAATCCCCTTACATTACGGCTTCTTCGTCTGTTGCGCGGCAATGCGAAGTCTTCGGCCTGGAAACCTTTCCCGTGACTCTCGTGCCTTGTTTCCCAACTACGCCCGACCGCGGAGGCTCGCTAGGCCGGCATCGCCAGATCAGCCTCGGCGTCTGAGGAAAACAGGAAGAGCTCAGACCGACTCCACGTCCCCCTGCCCTCTCCCCCCTTTCGCCAAGTTGCCCGATGCGTCTGCGCCACGTGGTAGCGGGACACGAACATCTGCCGCCAGGGAAAAGCAGTGTCAGAAAGGCCCCGCATCTCGAAGCTGTCAAGGAGCTTTCGAGCCTCATCCTGAGATCCACCCCTGTCGGGCCACGCGAGCGAGGAGAGCTTGCTCGCCATCTTCCGACTACCCGTACCTTGGCATCAATGCGAGCTTCCAGGTCTGTCTATAAGCGCAAAGTCTGCCTGATCAGAAATTTCCTACCGGCTTTCCCGTCTTCCGTACCACTCGACCAGCTGCGTGGCTTTGATGTAGACGTATACGCCTTGCCGTGCAATATTAGCATAGATTTTCCATGCTCCGCCCCCTTGTCAACCCTGGCAAGTGTCCCGCCGCCAAGAGCTCTCTATCGGATCATTATTATGCATCGTCAGATTCTCCAATTTCGGTCACAAACTTGAGAGCCAACATCGATACAAGGACCTTGTAACTCCCCAAGGGACCGAACGCGCTTTCTGTTATGGTTGGCACTCGGGGCCAGATGTGAGACAGTCGAAGCCTCGGCGGGAGCACGGATAGCCGATTCGAGGTGACATTGACCATGACTCTCTCGACAAGCCACGTATCACCGTCTTCAGGCGCTTCGCTCACCTACTCTCGTCGCTGTGCCCGAAGGTTATGAGACTGGTTTGCGGCTAAAAGTGGCATCTTCCGTTTCAAGTGCCTCTCATCGAATCTCCGGCCCAAGCTAACTCCGCTACCCTTTCTAGTAGGACTGCGACACGTGTGGTATTTCTTGGCGTTGGAAAATGGCCTTCATCCTGCCCTTAATTAATGGCAGAAAATTGAACGCAGAACAGAGGTTTGTTGCCCTCTTTGAGGGAAAGGGCACCAGGGACTAGATGGCACCATCATCCCAGACTCGACAAGGTGATAGCCGGCATCTCAGGTAGCAAGTGGAGGTGAGTTCCGGTCGAGAACAAGGCCAAGAAGGAACGGCGAAAGCCTAAAACATACGCGCACCAGTGCGGCAGATCTGGTAGGCCTGGACTGGCGGGCCCCAACTTCCTTGATAACCGGCTGGCTTGAAGGAGAATCAGCCGACTAAAAGGGGCAAGGCGTGATGTGCGGCGTGTGAGGATTCTAGCAGCAACTCTTCTACTCGGTTAGTCGGAGTGTAATCTTTGTAGCGCGCAGCTTGCAGGGAAGCTCGTCTAGGCAGGTAGTTGGATGAATTCTGAGGGGACTTATATCCAAGTGACCTGCGCCGCCTGCTCTCGTTATAAGTGAGGCCGCACCCAGGCACCACCAGACTCTTCAGGTCTCCTAAGAATCTCCTACCAGGGTGGATATAGTATTATCCGTTCTTCCCTCAGTGATCCCCGACTCGAGAAAAGTCATGTGAAAAGACACGTGTATAGTGACGTAAGAATATGGATCCTATTCCCGGGGCTCAGCCAGTTCCCTCCGGACTCCTACATACAGCGTGCAAAGCATAGGAAAGCTTTTTGAGGAAATGCGGTTGAATGAATAAAGAGGAACAAAAACCATCTCTGTGGCCTTTTAGAATCCCATTTATACCCGTGCATGCCTTGAAATGATCAGCTAAAATAGTTTTTCTTCAAATCCATGGGTCCTTTAAAATATACCTAAGCCAACAATAGCATTCTTCACTTCGGAATCGCCTTACAGCGATGGTCTCAGGGCCTAGTACTTACCGCACTGGATATGCGCGAAATCCTAAGCGATGATGTGGACCAAATTCGTGGAGAAGTATTTTATCGGTACGACGGTTTTTGCCAACGAGATCACGAACATAATCATGATGTCGGCGGGGAGCGTTTGGTGTCAAGGCTGGAGACTGGACAGGATGGCGCCAGCGAGGCCTACGTGATGAAGCTGCTGCTGACAGCGCCGCGTCTCAGTGAATGCGGCCGGCTCTTGGGCGGTATAAGCCGCCGGGAATGAGCTTCCTCGTGTCGGTGTAGGCCGCGCCTCTGAGGAGCGCGTCACGAATCCGAAGGCGGTCCTCCATACCTTCCCAGGGCGAGACGAACGCGTCGCGCGAGGCGTGGGCTTGTATATTTGCTAGTATTTAACCATTTTTAAACGTGATTTCCCAACAGTGGATACAACTAGTGAGGCACGAAAGTTGGAAGGCTGCTCGCGTCTTTGCCACATTGGGATGGTGCACATTTGCACAAGCTTGAACTTGGTTTTAGCGCACGGCACACATAGAACATCGTTACTCATCATCATCAATTCGCGGCTGTCACGCCCGTCATGACGAACGCTGATCATGCGCCGTGGCCGTCCTTTCAATCGATGTAGTCTCGCAAACCTGTTCGGCTCATGGATTGGGGCCGTAGCCGCGACGGGATGGCGGCCAGTCGCGATTGTCCACGCTCGCCCCTCAACGCTCATCCAGACAGCCCTGGGCAATTCGATATTCCCTGGCTTCGTCAGAAGCGGACGCAGGTTCTCGAAGCCTGTCAATGGAGGGATTTTGCTGCTCTGCGGCTACTTGCCCAGTCCCGACAGGGCTTTCTCGATGATCACCTGCGTCGCATAGCTTGTACGTGACTCCCCCTCTTATTTGCCCGTCAAGGTTTCCTACCTCCCTACCCAATCCTTTATTCCCTCTATTCACTTGCGCGGCTCGCCTGCCGATTTAATCTTTGCGCTGACTTTATTCGGGGTATCAATGAGCTTTACCAGGGCCAATTCTTCTCGGCCTCACGTCTCAGCCTACTGCAGCTCCCGAAGAGGAACTGAAAGTCTCGACATGCCACAGAGATGAAAATCAAGTCCAGCTTGACGTGAACCGTTCTTTCATCTTCTATCCTAAAGGTATACCGAGCATGTTCGATGACGGGAGCTCCGTGTCTTCTGCTGACGTGTTACTTTTTCCGCTCTTAGATCGGTCCGAAACGGAGCTGGAGCAGCGCAAGAAGGAGCTGTCGTCGCTCATCACCCAGATATTGCGCCAATTCCCGTACCTTTGTTACTTTCAGGGATTTCATGACATTTGTCAAGTTTTCATGCTGGTCCTGAATCCGTCATCGCGAGCGGATGCAGTCGCGCGGCTAGCGATTCTCCGTATACGAGACTTCATGCTGCCCAGTCTCGGACCAACCATTGCCCAGCTGAGACTGCTTCCAGATATCATAGCCACAGTTGATCCTCAATTACAATGCCACATCGCGTCCATAGATCCCTTCTACGCTCTAGCCGGCACCCTGACCATGTACGCCCATAACATCGAGGATTATCGCGACATAGCACGCCTTTTCGACGTCCTCCTCGCTCATGAGCCCGTCTTTAGCGTCTACGTGTTCGCACAAATTGTTTTGGACCGCCGCGAAGAATTACTTCAAATAGACGAGCCCGACATTCTTCAGATTGTCTTGGCAAAAATGCCCAGCAGAATCAACTTAGATACACTCATCGCAATGTCCGCACGCCTTTTCCATCGCTGTCCGCCAGACCCACTCAGGCATTGGAAGGATATATCAGAGGCAAGTGCTCTCAAGACGGCCAGGGATATCAGCCTTCTGGCCAGGCAGACTCTTGACGAAGGCCATATTTTTTTCCAGAAGCAAGTCAGGGAGCTATGGTGGCTAAACCTGAAACGCAGCATCAAGAGGTCCCTCTGGAGATGCCGCTGTCCTCTCCGGCTCATCGCTATGGCTGTTGCCGGCGCCTCTATGGCGATCTATCTGCGGCGCAATCCAGCCATCGTGCAGTACATACAAGCATGGATACGACAATAAAGATGTCTGACTCTGTCGACGGGGAAACATGTTGGTGTATACCTTCATGTTACTACAGATGGAAAACTGATTCTCGGTTGTAATCTGCGCTAACATGTCCCCGAATGTATGGTATGAGCCTCCCAACAGACAAGATCTGTGCTGCGTAATATGAGAGAAAAATTATTATACAAGAAGCGGTGGCTTTTACGACTGTCCGTGCTATAAGCCTGGCTCTGCTGAGTCAGAAATGTCTCGACTTCAAAGCGCAGCCGCTGCAAGCTGGCAACAACCGGCTCATCGTCCCCGGTCTCGGTACTGAGAATGAGGAAGCCATGCAAAAGTTGCCCGAATCGCTGTGTGACAACATGTGGTGCAGTCGTCATCTTAGCCGCATCTCCACCTGATCTCGCTGACCTCGCGATCAGGGAGTCGGTCAGCTGCCGCACAGATTCACAGTGGTGGTCCATGACGACTTGAAGTCGAGGCCACAGGAGCATGTTGGTTGTGTTGATGTAGCTATCAACCGCTGGAATTTGACGTCGCTGCAACTCGAATGCAAACTGGTGATTTAGGCGAATACACATGAGGATCCCAAGGGTGTCGAAAGTCTCGCCAACCAATAATTTGGACAAGGCCCGGCCTAGCTCGAATGTCGGCTCGAAGATGTACGTGAACTTCTTCGATATCTGGGCTAGCGGCAGAGCCGGATAAAAGAAGGATGCTAGGAATGTATACTCGGCAGTAGCATTGTCCATCAGAGCGAGGTTGAAATTACGGAATGGGACTTCAAGATGGTGCAGGCTCTGATCTTCCTCAGCGAGATACGAGTCTAGCGCGGACTGGTTTCTGGTTCTAAATAGATCGATGCGCCGTCCTAAGTTGAATGCGTCGTGAGGGAGACCCGCAACACGAGAACCGGAAAGCATGGCCATGCGCGGCGCCTCTTCGTGACCCAGCGTATCGTGCCGGTCCAAGGAGTGTAACTTTAGTTTTCCCAAGGCCTTCTGGTAGCGGCTGAACTGATTCAAATAATACCATCGCATGGTATTAATGTATGCCAGCGAGATCTCTTCTGCAAGTGTAGTGTGATGCTTGTGCAAAAATGAGTACAGCCCCCGAAACGCGAGGAAATTCTGATGTTGAATGAATTATTTGAGCATTGATATGCGGAGACCGAAGGGACTTAGATCTGAAAAACAAAGAAATCGCGGATGCGCTCGACGGCCTGGACTCATCATCAGCTGTCGAATGACTGATAAAGCATGAGGCATACGTACCCGAAGCGTCAGCTTCTCGAGAAGTGGCCCAAACTCCTCGGAAGCTTTGATACGAGACGAGCCTGGGGGAAAGTACTTGTTGTGATCTTCAGCTCTCCTGTCTACTTCGCATACTGCCTTGACCCACGATTGATCCAATTGGCCTCCGGATATCTTGGAGACTGCTTTGGGGGATACGCTGAGGTCTTGTACCAATGGTCCAAGCCGCTTCATGAGGGACATGCGGTTCTCTAAGCGCCTGTTGAGTGCAGTGGATCGTAATTGTAAAGATTCGACGTCGGCCGATACTTTTACGAGATCGTTGCGAAAATCGGCCAGATTCGTCTCAACTGTGTTCAAAATATCGTCGCAGGCGAGAATAGACATGTTCAAGTCTTCCAATTTGTCCTTGCCTTCACCGGCTTTCCCATCGCGTGAGCCAAAGATTTTTGCAGCGAGCAATCTGTGGTGGCTTACGTTGCTCACACACATGGCGCTTGCGAAACCTCGCGGGAGCGGCCTCTGGGGTCTGGGGTCGAAGAAGCAAGCTCTTGAAGAGACATGCCATCGAATTCGGCGTCGAATGTGACTTCTGCGTTTGTTATGATGGCCAACACTTCCTCGGGGTCATTTTTCCGTTTGTGTGAACAGCAAGCAACTTGTCCAACGTCTCCAGAGAGCTGGATATACCTGGCGCAGTGAGTGTCTGGCCTAGGTTAGACCCATGAAGCTTGCGCGGCAATGGAAGCAGGGCCGGCGACGAGTCGGTTGAAACCAGTGAAAATGACGAGCTTCTCTGCGAATGAACCAGAATTTTTGATGTAAAGTAAGGGCTGTGCGCGCTGGGCGAGTATGACCGACTTCCAGGCTGCGGCGTGGATGAGCCGGAAGTGCTTGCTGGACCACTGCCGACCAGCCGGTCGAGCCACATGTCAGGCGGATTCGCAGGTGACGCAGTGGTCAAGTTGAATGGAGGGTTCAAAAAGAAAAAAATAAAAGCTTGATTTTTCGGCGAAGATTGACTGACTGCTAAATATCACGTCTCTTCTTGCCAACTTGGGCTATGATGACGCCTCTTCATCGTCGCTGTCGTAGCCAGGCCATCTGCCCGTTTTGGTCGGGAAAAGTGAGTAAAGGGCTGCTGACTCGGCTGAATTGCGGGACTTATTTTGCCTTTTGTCGACCTCTTTGGGCCTTTCTATTATTAGTGACACATTGTGAGTCGTGGCCAAGCCAAATATTGAAAGGTCTTCCGAGTTAATCGATATAGCCTGGCAACTCCGCGACAAGTTAAAAATCTGCCTAGCAAGTAATGGTTGACTACACGACTTCATCTCTCCATTCAACTACACGACGTCTTCACCTTACTAACAGGAATTCTGACAATGAACGGCAGCTAATTCTCATGTACGTTACCTTGATGTGTAGCTGGGCCACTGCGCGCTGAACCGTAAGCCTATAACTTTGTCAAGTCAGCGGCGTAGAAGCGTGACCTCGTGATTTCCTTGCTAAGAACATAGCCTCAATCTCTCCAGCAAAGAAAGGACAATAGAGCTACACGGTTGTTGATTTTACACACAATCACGATCTACTCTTTGGCCCATTGGCTAATAGAGGCACAACGTTACCAGATGTCCGACCAGTTAGTTCTCGCAAAAGACTTATCCAAACAAAACATATTACCGGCGCGTGAGGTAGATGATGACATTAGAGAACGTGGAGAAAGGCAGCAACTTCTTCGGCTCCATACCGTGATATCTACGGCGATCGCCCAAAGCTCCGTCACGCCCTCCTCGATCGCAAGATAGCCAATTATGCATTTCTCGGCAATTGACAAGGTAGTGGCCTTTGTCACGTAGTAAAAAACAACGATTTACTTAAGATGTACCTTTGCGGATGCATCCTCGATGTGCGGATATGTGGAAGCGAACCCCTGAGGTGCTTATTGACGTGCCTTATGCGTCTGATGGATAGCCAATCGCCGAGCCGATTGATAACGGTCATGGATCAACTGACTGTGCCACAGATGATCGACTGAGGGCATGCAAAGAGACAGATTTAAACGCGACTGAAGGCGCTGGTGTAGCCATAGTCCATCACTCCTAGGTGCCAGATCTCCAAGGTCACACCAGCGCACCAAGGGTTATACTTACAGACGGGGCAGTGGTGTCCGGCACCGGCCACACTGCCCTAGTGCGGTGCCAAAGTGAGGAGGTCGTGTAAACAGAGAACCGTGTTGCTACATCCCCGACTTCACTCCACAGAGTTCTCAATCACGTCTTTGGCCTCACTGTAGGGCCTCATTTACGTAAAATGGACCGATCAGCCTGCCAATCAACCAACTCCACTCACTATCCGTGGACTTGATCAACAGTACCGGCACGGCAATTCATACGAGTCGGGCAAGACGCCACCGTCAAGTCAGCAGCGTGTTGATAAAGTTGAAAATGTCGGCTTGCCGGCAGCAGTGATGTTGAGGCTCCAGGTACAATCCACGTGCACAAGAGTCAGCTACCGGATTCGCAGTTAGAAGAGATGGATAGTCTTATGGATTAAATGGACGATCTTGCATTCGATGCATTCGATCGGACAGAGCAAGCCAGTACTGAGGCACTGCAGACGACGGAAAAGGAATGAAAACTTGCTATGACTTGCGTATTAGATAGACGCGGCACCAGCGAATTCAAAGATTATAGTCATCGTAGCCCTTAAAAAAAACGGAAATGACCATCACGGCCGGCCTCACTTCAATTGGGTTTTGAGCACTTGACGCTCCGCGTCGTGGTGTGCTCCAATACCCGCTAGCAAATGAACTATCCTCTAAAATAACCGCGCCGGAATTGATTCAGCTCGTCTGCAGTCGTGCCCACGAGCTCGATGTTTGGGCGCGCTTCGTAAGTAGCGAGCGCAGCTTGTGTCACTTCATTATCCGGCAGTCTTCGGTAGGTGATGAGCCGTCTCGACCCTGGCGAAGACGGTTAGCACTGACAGCGATAAGCGAAGACAACTTTACTTGGACACGTGCAAGCCGGCCGCGGGGACCGCGAACCTGTGTCACCATAAAAGGCTTGGACAGCCCAGCAAGCGGCAGATGTTGAAGTGAAGGGGATTTGAAGGCCAAGCTACATACACTTATTGAAATCTTGAACGCATATGGCAATCAGTTGCAGGCATGGATGCGACGGCAGCCGCAACTCCTGCTCCTCGTCATTCACCGTAGGCATCCAAAAGGCCAGCCTGCCGTGATCCACGAGTGTCACGGCCGCAAATGAGAGGATATCGTCGAGCATGGCTAAAAAGCTGTAAGGTTTTTTTGGCGGGACAAAATCAGGATGGCTACCAAGTCCCAGATGATCAGTTTGCAACTTAGAAACCGCCGAGAAAAATTGGCTTACGCGGTTCTCTTTATTCCTTGCTCGATGAGCCAAGGCGTCTTCTTAGGGTCCCGCACGCCGAGCACTCTGAGACCTTCCCGCACGCCATAAGGCGGGTCACATACGATCCCGTCCCATATCCTACGCCCTCTTCGGATAGGGGTGTTGATCAGATCGGCAGCGAAGGTTCCGCCTAGACACCTGGTGAGACCGTACTGTTCAAAGTTGCCACGTAGACTCTTGCGGCCTCCATCGCCACGGATGCTCCGGCCGTCAATGTCACTACCCCAGCCCAAGGCGCCGAAGTAGGCGCAGGCGATGGGAAAGGAGCCTGTGCCGACGAATGGGTCGTAGAACAGTTTTCCCGGAGCTGCCAGTGCAATATTGGCCGTGACTAGAGACAGTTCAGAATCCATGCTCGTGGTTGAGATGTAGTCTCTTTTCTTCAAGTCAAATCTGAGTGCGACGTCGCGTGACGAGGAAGCGACGAAACGGCCAAAATAGATCATATCCGGGTTCTTGATGCCGAGAAGTTTGCTATTGAAAGGCCACGTCTCGAATATGGTGAACACATGATCCGGTCCCGACATAAGAATGGGACCCTCGAACGGCAAATATTGAAACGAGTTGATGATCTCCAGCTTCTGGAGACTCGAGCGCGTTCCCTGAAACGAGTCGAAAACGAATTTAAACGAGACAGACAAGTACCGAGGCCAGTAAGAGCGTGTCCGCTCAGTGATGGACTGGTGAAGCACGTCCAGGCTGGCGCCGGAACCCCAGAACTCATGGATAGACTGGGCCAGGATGGAGCGGCTAATCAATTTCCGGGCATCGTTGACGGATGGAAGGCGCACAAGGCACAGTGGCGACTGCGGCCGGTCAGGGGAGGCTCTTGAAGCTGCCGGCCGGGAACTCTTACTTGGAGGCTGTAATCGATGATGGTCAAGTCAACGCCTTCGACGACAGCCAAGGCCTCGATCTCGGCCCGTCGAAACGTTTCATGCGTCTGTGCGAATTTGATGATGAAGTCCATGTCACGATAGAGCGACTCCAGTGGGCCTCACCGGAAGTGATAGGGTCGGATTATTTCTCGGGCCCATTCGACACGCACGCTGGAGGCTGAGGGAATTCGCCATGCGGAGCAGGAAAATTCAGCTGAGGTCAGTTGACTGGTTGTTCGTCCAGTTGGTGCGGACAAATTCACTCGAAACTGGACGTGCTGGGCACTGCAAAAATGGAGAGAAGATGACGGCGATCCGTAAATTGCTTTCGAACCAAGCGTGCTGATGGTGTGGGTAAAGTTGAGCCAAGACGGATGCCCCCCGTGAGACAACATGTTCATCGCATGGAACTTAGTCAACTATGTAACGGTTTTGGCCAGCTTCTGCGAGTTGTTCGAGGACCTACAGGCCTAGCGGGCAGCTGTTGAACAGCTCTCTCGGAAGTTAGTCTTCCGAGGGCTTCCTACAAGGCTTTGCGATAAAGTTAAATTGGTACAGGCCGATGCAACACTCGATCGAAAAAAAGGTTGCACTCCTTGGTGGCTGGTAGTTTCGGTAGTGTTTGTATGTTGTGTGCCCTCTTGCTGTCCAATTTGTACGGACACTTCTCCTTTTCCCGCCTGCAACGCCCGGAAGCCCTTAACCTGACTAAGTAACAATTTACCCACTATTTGTGTGTCTGCTTGCCAGGCTTGTGTAACTTACTTGCCAGTCAAGCCCGAAAGAACTGGCGTATGCCCGAAAACTATGAACTCCATGGCTTATACGCGCCAATGCAGATGCCCATGTGCGCTATCCCAAAAGAGCAACCGAAGCGACGCTGTTGCTGAGGATCCGTGACTTGAAGTCCGGGTGGAGCACAAGCGCAGACTTCACGTGATTATCGCGCGACAACGCGTGCGTAAAACTAGGGGGAAATGACCGTGGCTAACTTCTGCTTTGGGAAAATTATCAATTCACCACCAAACTTTCAAGGGCCTTTCCTGCAAACTGCGCACAGTAGGGACGAGGCCCCGAGGTCGCCGATGGACTGACCAATTTCAGAAACTTCAGTGAGTTGGAAAGACCTTGCGGGCGGACCTAAGCCCTCAAATGATTCTCAGGGTCCGCGCGCGTTGTGCGCCGTTAGGACACAAAACAATACAAGCGTTATAAAATTCTGTGGCTTGTTGGACTACTACAGCAAATCCGATTAGATATAGGTAGTAAGTCGTTAAATAAAACGTGTCTTTACAGCCTGTGCGTAGAAGTGGAGTGTACTTGATGAGCCCCATCCCGCAGCCCAGTCCTAAGCGGTAGGGTATGCTTGACACTTAAGCGCGACGTACAATATAATTGCACCACTAGTAAGCCTTAGCAGATGCTGCAGCCAATGGCGGGGAGGCAGATGTCAGCACCAGAAGTCTCCGGAGTCCTTATTGGCTTCCTTCTCAGAAACTCAGCCTGATGGGTATGAGAGCAACACAAACTAGGGCGTTTGATCTCATCGGCAGACGTCACGGATATGGCCATCGTTTCCCTTTAAGATAGTTCAGAAAGGAGGACAGGGAGACGTATATAAGTGATAATATGAGAGATAAATCAAGAAGAGGAACACGCCTTGGCCACAGTTAAAGCCCCCCCGTTCACGAATAATGCTGGCACCCACCTGGCCGGCTCAAAGCTTGTAGGACAGCCTGCACAGTCAGCCACGCACAGTCAGCCATAACGTCTAGACTGTACCATCGCCGGCTCGTACATTGGCAGCTTGACCCTGCTCTCCCTCCTCCATCTCCCTTCTGCGATAACCGAGCAGCCAGCGCATTTCCGCGACGTAAAGACAATTTCGGCTGGCCCCCCTTGTCTCGTGGGACTCGTTTACCTCCGGCCAGACTCCTTTCCTCCTTATCACCATCACCAGTGGCCCATCAGCCCTCTCTGCGGTTTTGTTGGCCTATCTTTAGATGCACCTTTTCTTGCCTTCTCCCTGCCCTGATCCTCCCAAGAGCCTATTCTTATACTCCTTCGGTCTTAGGTTCAGCCCGCGGCATACTCCGCGCTTCCGTGTTCTCGTGTCCGAGCTTTTGTGGATCAACGGTCAAGGTGACTTTCGATCTCCTTGCCGTATTTTGTTCCATAACCTCCCCATTAGAGAACGACGACCGCCTTGCATGAAGTCAAAGGCAACACTGATTCTCAAATCTCGGATTCCACGTCTACGCTTTCGCTCTACACCCACTGCATTATGATTAACTCGTTACCGCAACCAGCGAGTTCACTGGGCCACACTCGGGAATCCGGCTCGATACGTACAGCCCTTCCATCTCGGCCCGTGTCAAAGCCTCGTGAAAACGATGAGCTTGCCACACATGGCCGTGCTCACGACGCGCAAAGCAGAGATAGAGATAACCGCATACCTCGACGTACCTCCGGCACAGCTTCAGACTCCAAGGTCAAACCACCCAACTTCGACTCAAGCGTTACAAGGGACCAAAGTCCGAGCTCCTCGGCCGGCGAGGGGAGCACGAGGAAAAGTTCTGGTCATGGTGGTCAAGCCTGTAGGTCAGTTTATTTGAAAATTATTCTACAATCGTGAGAACTATGGGTTAATACTTGTACAGCAATTGCGGAACGACCCGGACACCACTGTGGAGACGATCTCCGCAAGGCGCAACGATATGTAACGCTTGTGGGCTGTACTTGAAGGCCAGAAATATAGCTAGGCCAACCAGTCTGAAGAAACCTCCGAATGTCGTCCCTTCTAGCACCACTCGCACACACAATAATAAGAGCTCCTCAACGTGGTCATCGAATGCGATTTGCGCAACATACGTTTCGGCTGAGCAATCCCTGACAGGTACCTGCCCGGGTGGCGGGCGTTGCAATGGAACTGGTGGCGCCGAGGGCTGCAACGGCTGCCCAGCATACAACAATCGCGTGTCCAAGAGCGCACAGCTGAATGTGGCACAAAAACCGAAAATTTGCCTAGACCAAGCTGACGGCTTGGTGAACGAACTCGCTCCCATCGACACCCATTCTATACAAGCTCAGAATCGGGATGCTACGATGTTGATTGCATGCCAGAACTGTTCTACAACCATCACACCACTATGGCGGAGAGATGAGAGCGGCCACACCATTTGCAATGCTTGCGGTTGGTGTTCTCAGTATCCTGAACACCACCCACAGCTGACTGAACACTCATCTAGGACTCTACTACAAGCTCCATGGCGTTCACAGGCCTGTCACAATGAAGAAGGCAATAATCAAGCGGCGCAAGAGGGTAATTCCTACCTCCCAGGAAGATGAACAAGACGAGTCAGGAGAGTCGGTCGGTAGACGGAGTCAAGAAAGGACGCCGGAGAGAGGCACGGAAAATGATGACGGATCAATCAACCTGGGAATGCGGCGATGGCTGAATCCTCCCACTGTCGAAACTGAACCAGTTGTCAGGTCGAATCCGAGCACTCTGAGTGATGGTAACCGACTGCCACCAATGACTACTATGGTGGCCATGTCCGACCGGCAGTCATCTATATCCCCGGCTCCCTTTACTTTCCTCTCGGCGAAACGGTCTTTTTCGGTCGACGGAGACGGATGCGGGCAATATCACGGACAACGGTCATGACGGCACGAAACGACTTTCATCCATCAACTCGATATTGAATTCTCCAATGATGCATGAAGAGGGGCTGGCTTTAAGACCGGACAGCGTGGATCGAGGCGATTATACACTCCCCCCAATGCGGACACCAAGCTCAGGCCTTCCGTCCCATGCCAGCCCTGGGCCACCTCCAAATGTGGACGTGATATCGGGGGCCGGACCGGTGCTCGAGAGCCGAAGCGCTCGTGAGAATGTAGACGTAGAGCGTCTCAAGGCCGAGCGTAGGCTGGCTCTACAGAGAGAGGCAGAGCATATGCGAGAGTTGCTTGCTGCCAAGGAACGAGAACTTTTGGAATTGAGCAAGGAATAATTATTCAGTGCTGGAGCCTTATATAGAGCATTCAGCCATTACCGAGTCAGTGGTGGTGTTGACCGGATCGAAGACTTGAAACCCTCGACGGAAAAAGTCGGCCGTGGGCGGCGGTCGAAAGACGTTGGCGGATGAGCGAGCGGAGGAGACGCAGCGCGAAGGCGGCCAAGGCGTTCACTGTTGATTGCTCGTGTTGTACTGAAATGCTTGATGTGTCGAGCTACAGTGAATTGAATGGAGCAAACTCGCGAAATTACGGTTCGATTCGGGCCATGAAGACGGGCCATCTGTTTGTCGTTTGGGAGTTTTCAGGTATGACATTCGATGAGAAAAGTTGAATGTCTAAAAGTCATCGATCTTCGTGACTTCCTGCGATTTTCTGAGTACATGTCTGATGCAGTCTCTGCCGTTCACGAAGTGTTGGCGATGGATAAAGATATTGAATGACACTCATTATCCATACGTCATTTGAGTCGGCCACTAGAATAGGCTCATGCGGAATGAATTTGACGGCAAGACTTTCACACGAGTGGATGTTGTAACGCCGACGAAAAATCTCGTGGCGTGGCCCAGCGATATAACTCAGTGGAGCTATATTGATGCTTTACCTGATTCTGGATAGTATCCCCAAGGCTTTAGCCGAGAGGACATTATTGTCTTTATTTTGCTAATCACTGAGGTTTCACTGGATCTTCAATGGGTCGAAGCAGCCACGAGTTGGAGAGAATCGTGCCTCATCCCAGTACTACCAGACATTGCTTTGTGCTTGCCACCACCGTCGCCGTTTCGTAGCCAGATGCTCGAGTGCCACAGCCCTATTAACGACTCTTGCTCTTTGGAAGCATCAAGGGATGACAGTTGGACGATAACGAGAAGGCGGCTTTTCAACAGTCAGAGAACGGTCTTGAGAGCGCGCCTTGACCAAGGCTCTGTACGTATATTTTCCACGCCGGTGTATGTCATCTCTCGCATTCACGGCGAGAAGATGTTCGCAATCGTTCAGACATTTGAAACCGTGAGAAGCAGAAATACGGAGCTGTGGTGAAGTGCTTATAGGAACAGAAGATGAAATCCTGCCATATTGTGCAACTGAACCAGTGTCAATGACAGGTTCGACGGGTCGAACGACTCTCAGGGTACAATTTCGCCTTGATGTGCAGGCCTGGAAAGGAGGCGACCGTGTCCGACGGCTCAGTCAGCTCTAGAACCCAGCGAAAAGTGCCGCGGGATCTGGGCTTCGAGGCTCAGATCTCTGAGTGGACAGTTTGCTCGGCCAGCCGGACCGAGGAGCAGTAGGGTAAGGCAATATAAACGACTCAATGTCGCACTGCGTTTTACCCAGTGATGGCGCAATTTCATTGGCCGGAAAGTCTGGAGACTTATGCCCATGAACGATTTGACTGTTGTCGCAGCTTACTTGAAGTCGGGTTCTTCGACAGGTGCCTCTTGAGCATCGGCGGTGGCGAGGACAACTTTTCTCTAGTGCGGATTCGTGCTTGATGCATTTGGCACGCGTAGAGAATCGTTTGAAAGGGAAGTCTGATAATCTAACCAAGCCCTTTTCATGCGGAGTTAGAGTAAGACAGTACGAAATTCGCTTCGAAACCTCACTTGCACGGTAGCCGGACCCGGTGACCTCAAGGAGGTCAAGTTTCTTTTGGACTCAGCCTTTACAGGTCTCTACATAGACTATGGCCCGCTTTGAAAGGAGGAGCAGGCACCCCAAATTTTTATCATGAAAGTCATCTATGCTTCCTCCACAGCTGCGTGCCACAGTTTCCCTCTCCACGTGCACCAAAGCCGGCCCATGAACCAGGCTCCTGCGCCCGGTCTATAACTATCCTCGTCGAATCCTTTGCTTTGACCAGAAGCCACCATGACCGTTTGCCGTAGGGTATTACTTATTGCCGGTTCAGACAGCTCGGGTGGCGCGTGAGTCACTGTTCGTTGAATCAAAGAGATGAATCAGGCCAGAGATGTGCAGCCTGAACGAAAGGGGAAGCAGAGCACGAAAGCAAACGAGACTGCAAGAGGCCGTGTGAAGAACGTTGTCTGGCGGAGGCTGACACTGCTTAGGGGCCTGGAAGCCGGCCAGAAGGTGCTGGTGGCCCATGGCTGCTATGCCATGACGGCCACGACGGCCTTGACGGTGCAGAACACGACAAGCGTCAAGGATATGCACGTTATTCCGGTAAGCTTCGTCGAGCGGCAAATCGAGGCCTGTCTCGAGGACCTGGGTGCCGACGTTGTGACTACTAGTGCGCCACTTTAAGTCCTTCATGTCGGATCGACAAGCAACTTGCCTTCTGCTGATACATATGGTAAAGGCATGCTTGCTACTGCTGATACCATCGAGGCGATGGTCAGGCAGCTAGTCAAGCACAAGGTCGCCACTCTTGTCGTCGACCCAGTATGATACTTTCCGGCCTCAGTCTCATCACTTCATAATCACCTCCTGAGCTCACTCTCTCACAGGTCATGGTCTCGACGTCAGGCGCCCGACTTCTCCCTCACGGAGCCATGCAGGGCCTAATTCAAAATCTGCTGCCTCTCACGACAGTGCTGACGCCCAATATCCCCGAGGCTAAGCTTTTACTTGAAGAGGGCTACAGGCTGGGTCTAGCTGTATCGCATGACGGCGTCATCAACTCGGTGGCTGACGTCGAGACCCTAGGTCGCCGCATCCAAGCACTGGGCCCCAAGTGGGTGCTCGTCAAGGGGGGTCATCTGCCTTTCCGAGTGGACTTGACGGTGGCACATACCGAGGCCGAGCGGAAATTCGTCGTGGACGTGCTCGTTGGTCCTGACGATTTCATCATGCGAGTCCAGAGCCCCTGGCAGCAGAACACCAGCACTCATGGCACCGGCTGCTCGCTAGGCGTTATGAGCTCCCTAGGCGTTGTATGATTGTCAACGCAGAATCTGACTTGGTTGGCACTCCTTAGCCGCTATATCATCGGGATTGGCAAAGGGACAATGTGTCTCCACCGCGGTCCGAGCCGCCTGTCGATATGTTGATGCTGCAATTCGTATGGCGCCCGATCTAGGTAGCGACAACGGCTCCCTGGGCCATTTCTACTCGACTTACAACCTACCGTTCTGCCCGTCAGTGACCGTCTCCTCCCCCTTTTCCTTCGCCCCTGTCAATGAATGAAGCCTCAGGGCGGTACACGCTCGATGCTAATCATCCGGCGCAGCGGCTACTTCATCGAGTATATGCTCGATCACCTGGCCGTCAAAGATACCTGGAAGTCGTTTATTTACCATCCGTTTGTCGTGTCTCTCGGCGATGGCACCTTACTCCTCGAATCTTTCAAAGGCTACATCATCCAGGACTATATATTCCTAGTATGTGCGATATGCCCTCTTCAAGGGCACACGTAGAACCTGGCCCAATGTATTGGACCTTTTAACGTCAAGCTTTCTGCTTTATTCAGACTTATTTCTTGCAGGCGCATGCCCTCGCGACGTACAAAGCTAAAAATGCCGAGGACATTCACAGAGTCAGTCGACTTTCCTCACTGTCTTCGCTCGACAAAACACGGCGCGATCGCGAGTTGACCTGATGTACCCGGCTCAGTCGAGCGAAATAGTTTCGCAAATCCAACGGAAAAGGCAGTTGCATATCCAATACTGCACTTCGTTCGGCATATCCGAGGCGGAAATCCAAGCCACCGAGGAGAAACAGGGTGCGCACAGTCTCTGCTCATATACGATCGGCCGCACTGACACGCGCAGCCTGCACCGCCTACACTCGCTACGTCCTCGACGTCGGGCACAGCGAAAATTGGCTTGCCCTGCAGATGGCCCTCGCACCATGCCTTCTCGGCTACGGTGCTGTCGCTGAGATGCTGCTCGCTGACCCTCACACACCGCGATGGAAACATGTACTGGCCGTGGATCCAGAGCTACGTTGCTAATGATTACACTCACGCCGTTAGGCTCGGCTCCCGTAAGTATTTTGGCCTTTTATTATTCCTAGAGTATTCAACTTGAGGCCTGGCTATCCAGGTTTTCTGGTCCCGTCCGTCATACCCCTAATGCTTGACGCTTGGTAGAGCTCCTTGAAGATGGCATGCAGCGGCAGTCCCCGAGTCGAGTGGAAGAATTAATCAAGATTTTTGTTCATGGTCTGAAGGTACGTGCCACTTAAGTCTATCTGTTCTGGTCACTGGGACTCGGCACGGTGTCTCTTCTCATTGCCTGCGGATATATCACTGGTAGCTTACGTGTGCAATCAGATGGAGACGGGCTTCTGGATCATGTTTCCCTATCAATGAACCTAACTTGATTCGCGTTTTTCCTTTCGCCAATTCTGGAAGATTCAAGCCGCAATGGATTGGCAAGCTCTTACTCTCGGCCTCAGGTGTCACCCGAAGGGCCACGAAGTCATGCCAAGCATAGACACTTTGCCTTTAACTTGAACACTCAGCAAACTCTGGGTTTTGTTCTTCCCCATAATCTCCGCCTCCCCATTCGCTGCAGTCAAGCCTGCTTGAAGGCCATTCTCTTCAGGTGTCCAGCGCCCCCCAAACTCGGCAGCTCAGGCTTGGCCCGTTGACCAAAGACTTTGTTACATTAGAGCAATGCAACATGATCGGCAAGTCTAGTCGTTGCCTATCTGTTTCATCTACCGGCTCCCATGGCGAACTTGACCACAGCGCGAAGTGCTGGTAGTCCCGGCTTCCGTCTCTCGTTGTCAGACATTGACTTTCCTCTTGAGGAAGAGCGACAGGATATCCATCTTTGTTCCATCGCAGCTCGACATGATGGCCCGTTCAGAGACCCATATCTTACAGCTCGACTGTTTCTTATCTCTGGCCGGGGGCACCGTGTATGCGTCTCCGGCTTCTGCCGTATTTAATAACTAGCCATAGGTAACTCTTTCTGGATCCGCCCGCCCCTCTCGTCTCGGTTTGCGGGCCGGCTGTCTTTGCCTTCGTTCCCGCCGCTAAACCGCTGGCGCCTCATTAAGCCTACATCATGCTGATCGAAAAAAATCACATTGCCATAAGGCCGTAGCATTTATATCGATGTCCCAGGCCTTGGGTTGGCTCGACTTGTGCCGCGGCTGGCCAGTCGCGCCTGTATTTGTATTATATAATCATCGAATCAAAACACCAAAATGCGTATGTCGCCGAGTCACGGATAGGTGCTCTCTCCCCCTCGCGATTAATAAGGCCTTTTTGGACGGAAGCCTAAGGATACGGACTCCATAGCCTTATCACGCGTATACGTCGTCCGTAGAATAACTTTTGTATCTACTAGTCATATGGTAAAGGTGGTCATACCGCTTTAGCAGCATGATCAAGGCCTCCGTGTCGCCTCAAAGGCGTCAAGCTCGTCGTCGACTCTCCATGTCTATAGATCAGTAAACGGCCGACGAAGGCCAGCACATTGCCTGGCGGAAGGACGTAGACACACGGCCGGCGCACCGTGGCCGCAAGTGACGAGGAACTTTTCTGGCTGCGTGGCAACTCGGTGCATAACCCACAATGGCCTGCTTGTCTACGCCTCGCCCCGTGCTACCGCTTCTACGTCCGACGGCCTCATCTTACGATGACTTTTTATTCCTTCGCTGGTAGTGATTACGAGGCCGTGGCGTGACAACCCATGTATTCTTGTTACGTCTGGATCGAGTCTTGTAGCCGCTCTTGGTCTGATGGCGTGTGGTCAGTCAACATGCATGCCACTCAGTCAGCTTGGCTTGAACTCACCGGCTTCCCCCATGGCGTAACAGGGTGACGATTACTCTTAGACTTTCCTCGGCCACCTCCATGAGGATGGTCCACTGATACCGGTCCATCATGGTTAGCGATTGTGAGGCAGCTGCCATTAGGGAGAATGGGAGGAGGAGCTGAGGTGGTGTATACCTTTGTTCATGGCCAGACCGCGGACTGTCGGCCGGATATTCAGCCATCGGCTCCGGCCAGCCTTACCTAGCTGCTGGTACTGATGGTACTGATTGCTTGCAACACCAATCGTGGCACAGGCGTCCTTGCTGACCCGCCGCACCTCGCCGCTCTGTAGGCGCACGTCGACGTAGCCACCCTTGACTACCCTGCTTCCGTCGCTCGTGCTCTCCTCATTCTTGTTTACTACCGTAGCCGAGGTGCCAGCACTTCGACAGAAGACGGCTCCGCGTTTCGCTGCTGAGCCAACGCAAAAGACGACAGTGCCCACCGGAATCATGTGCATTGGCAGACAGTTGCCTCGGAAAGTTGTCTTGGACGCCAGGATACCGGCATCGACCACACCTCCCATGCTTTGGAGGAGGTCTCGCGGGATGCCAGCTCGGTAGCTGTGAACTACGTCACCGGCCCGAAGGCCTTCGGCCGCAATAATGTACGACTTGCGTCCTGTGGCTCGTTCTGTCAAGAGGGCTATATGAGCGCTCCGTCCCGGGTTGTACTCGATACGCTCAACCATGTGAGGGCCTGGTCTCCATCGTTCAAAGTCGACGGTGCGAATTCTTCGTTTCACGCCGCCTCCGCGATGCCGCACTGTGATGCGCCCAGTCGAGTTTCTGCCCCCTTTGCCATGGCCCTTCTTCGGAATGGTAAGGGGAAGAAAGGCACGACCTTTCCAGAGATGGTCGTTTATGGGACGCCTTAGATGCCGCAAGCCAGGTGTCCGCGGCTTATAACTCCGCACGATACTAGATTCATTCTTCTGCGATTGGCTCTTCCTGGCTCGGAAATCGTTGGACCGGGGGATCTTAACGACTTCTGGCTCATTGCTGAGTGATGCGAAGCCGAGTAGAGCCCTCTTCCCGACAGACAAAAGTGGGAAGCTTCTGCGGGCCGACGACAATGCCAGGCTGGCTTGGATGAGCATGGCTCAGGTGTCCGAGCTGGAGAGAAAGAGATGTAGATTCGGGCGACGTGACGCGCACGACATTGACTGAATTGGGTAGAGTCTACTAAGTTCTGAAGGGTGCTAATGGCGTCAAATGCTGCGCTTCGAGGTCGATAGTATTGGTCACCACAGCACCTTGAAGTCCGGCCGCGTGAGAGCTACGTATAACGCCGTCTTGGTTTGGTCCGCCAGGTGAAATTTCCTCGGAGTCGCGAAAAGAATTTGACCGAAGCCAACGACGCTTCCGCACCCAGCCACAAAGCACGCCACAGTGAACGCGCGACTAAACTTTTTTAAGCCAATAGTGAGCCCGTTGCTCTGCGGTTGCCAATGTTGACGCGGGAGCAAACCTTCCTCTTTCGCGCGTTAGTGGTACGTGTACTTTCTCCGTACTGTCTACAGAACCAAAGTACCCGTCATCCTATATAAAGCTTTAAAGCTACTCTTCTTCCATCTTGCCGAGAGAAGAAAATACTTTTCTTGAGGGCACTTCTCTCAAGGGTCGACCTGCAACCAACAGGCACGTGTCTGGTTCGTTCGCGAAAAAAAGAAGCTTCGTCGCGTCATTGCCCAGCGTAAAAGGCTTAACCTCGCTGCCTTCCCCGACTTTTTTAGCCCATTGATTGGGGCACACACCACAACCGCCAGCCGCCTTTGCAATCAACGGTATTGGGGAAGACAGTGAAATCATTCGGTAAAAAAATCGAAGCTTATACTTGGCCGCAGAGCCCATTGACTTACCTCTCTTGAGGGCCGAGCTATAACCACATCAACAAAGCAGCAGCCTCATTCAATTCCCTGGACCTTTGTCCCGAACTTCGGACTACACTGACGCGTGGTGCCCGAGGCGTCCACGTGCCCGCTTGCCCGAGAGCGCGTTGCTGGAGGTTTTGCTGCCCCGTCTCTTCCTCCCTGTCTCATTGCCGGCGAAGTCAGTATTTTGCCCTCCACCGGCCCTCCTTACCTCGGCAACGCGCCTCCTCCCCTTCAAGACAGGTCTCGCTCGCAAGGTACGTGTACCCCAGCCGCGCCAAGTCCCACCACACTTCTTCTCCCTCCCCTAAGCCGCTCTCCGCTCCTCATAACATGTCCCGTACGCCCTCTCCAACGTCTTTTCCTCCCCTCCCCCTTCCTCACAGGATTAAACATCCGCTGTGTCGTACCTTGATGCCCGTTTTGGCGCTCGTCGCCTCGGAAATCTTCCGCTTAACGCTTTAGAACTACCGCAGTAGCTCTTTGAGGTCTTCTCGTTCCCGCTCTCTGGCCTTTTTTCCAATTCTTCCTCGCTCATTTTTTGACGCGTCTCAAGCTGACCCAGCCTCCAGCTTGGCCTCTGGCAGCCAGCATACGACCTAGTTGTCAACGCTGTATCCCAAAATGCCTCTGGTAAGTTTCTCTGCTTATTTTTCCTGCTCGCGTTTGTCGTCACGCTCATGCTTCTTTCCAAGGCTGGTCGGGCTGCGCGTCCGCGTCTCGCGTCCAAGGAGAATGACGAGAACAGCTCGACGCGTATAACCAGAGCCAAGGCCGCCGCACTCCATATGGACGAACTTGCCTTGCCATCCAAAAGCGCTCTGCAACCTAAAAAATCGATAGCTACAACTAATGCTGCGGGCGCCCAGAGAAAACGCCCTGCTTTGGGTGATGTCAGCAACGTGGGCAAGACCGAGGCTGCTGATGGCAAGAAGCCCTCCAACGCCAAGGTCAGCCTGGTCTCCAAAGCAGCTCATCCTACAGGTGTTCAAAAAAATGCGTCGCGTCTCGCAAGCCGCTCTGCACTAGGCATCAAGGAAGGCAACAAGACCGAGAGTAAGAGGTCTGGATCTGGTGCCGGCACTCTTGTAGCGGGCCCCAAGCGGAAAGTCTCCTCAACCTCGACTACGGTCAAAGCAGAGAGACGCGTTCCCGATGAGGCCGAGCCTGTCCGCAAGAAGGTCCATGCCGTTGTCACCGAAAAGCGTGCCCCTTCGGACCAGTCGACAGACCAGGAGTGTACCAAAGAGACTATCCAGGAACCTATTGCGGAGCCCATCAAAGAGTCAGTCAAGGAAGTCATCACGGAGCATGTTGTAGATTGCTCCGACGATGTGGCACAATTGACGGATAAGACCCGGGCCATAATTTCCCACCTCGAGCGTGAGGACGTGGACGACCCTCTCATGGTCGACGAATACGCCAACGACATCTTCGAGTATCTCCGCGACCTCGAAGTGCGCTCCATCCCTAATCCGCAATACATGTCCCACCAGGACGATCTGGAGTGGAAGAAACGAGGTATCCTCATTGATTGGCTTATCGAAGTTCACACGCGCTTCCATTTATTGCCGGAAACATTGTTTTTGGCTGTTAATATCATCGACCGCTTTTTATCTGAGAAAGTTGTCCAGCTCGAACGGCTCCAGCTCGTGGGTATCACGGCAATGTTCATTGCATCCAAGTACGAAGAAGTCTTGTCACCTCACGTTGAAAACTTCAAGCGCATCACCGACAATGGCTTCAGCGAGGCGGAAATTTTGAGCGCCGAGCGATTTGTCCTCAGCACGCTCAATTATGACCTAAGCTATGCTAATCCGATAAATTTCCTTCGCCGGGTCTCCAAGGCGGACAACTATGACATCCAGTCTCGGACCATCGGCAAGTATCTGACAGAAATAAGCTTGCTGGACCATCGCTTCATGGCTTTCCGGCCGAGTCACTGTGCGGCTGGCGCGATGTATCTTGCGCGCCTTATGCTAGACCGTGGAGACTGGGTAAGCCTGCCGGTGTCCATGGTCGTGCACGCCTCTCTCTGACAAGGACATTATGACAGGACGAAACGCTCGAATATTACTCCGGGTATAGTGAGGAAGAGATTGAGCCTGTCGTCGAGCTCATGGTTGACTACCTCGCGCGACCTGTTGTGCATGAGGCCTTTTTCAAAAAATACGCCGGCAAGAAGTTTTTAAAAGGTATGTTGGTCGTACCATTCGCAGCACCGGCGGCAAGGTTAGTACATTTTCTAAAACATGGCAGCCTCTATTCTAGCCCGCCAGTGGGCCAAGAGGAACGCATCTCTGTTTGGCATAACGGACACGGAGCTGTCATTAGATCATATATCGTAAATGCGGCGCGACAGACTCGAAAAATCAAGATCCAGGCCTCTTATCACGACTGCTCAGGATACGATTATTGTCGAGCTTGGATTTCGCCGACGACTTTGACCGTTTACGACACTTATTTTGGCGGCCGTTTTTTTGCCGACTTGGAGCCCTGTAGGGCTATAATCACAGTCACCCTTTCCACCGCGCTGATTGCGGGAAGTCTTTTTTTTGGGCAATTGCCCGTGCATTTATGAAGCATTTTCCCGGTCAGACTTGACAGCAGTTCTCGGCTGACGCGGTCTCATCGCATCGTTTTCGTTTTTTCCTTTTTGAGGGGCTTTACTGTCCCCTCAAGTATTTCAGCATGCAATCAGTCCTTTCTCAATTCACAAGGCGCCCGGAGTCATTGACAAGGCGAGGATGAGAACGTCGGCAGGAGATGGCAAAGTAACTGAACGGATCTGGCGAGCAGGAACTGGCAGCGTTGGTAGTATGCTGGGCAGGGGTGAGAAGCAGGCGAGCCGGAAGGAGTTTGAGGAGACGATGGGGCCATTCTTGGGGACCAAGGCAGCTTTAAGTGATGGGTGAAGATTACTGGATAGTCCGGGTAGGGTGATAGAAAAGCTGTACATCTTTCATGACGGGATCGGGGGCGGAACAGGACGAGGAAATGGGAAATGGAGAATCGCATTGCGTCAAACTGGCAGCGATGCTGCTTGTCTATGAACTAGGGAAAGTGAGCGGTCCAGTTATTATGTGTACTTCGCAGGATGGCGATAGACAGACTGCGGAATAGTTAAAGCGGGTTGTTGTGAATTTTTAGGTGGCAGGCACAAGCCCAGCGCCCTGAGGCACGCCACCGGTGGGGCCGGGCTGGCGTTGTTAAGTGAAGCCCGAGGGCCTTCCCGGCCAGCC
>KN173742.1:64630-102852 GCA_000758425.1 Nilaparvata lugens yeast-like symbiont | reverse complement strand
TGATCCCCAAGAAGATACCCAAGCGCATCATTCAAAATGCCGCCGGCATCGCCGTCTTCTCCTGCATGCGAAGTGGCTTGTGGATGACGGGATCCGGCGGCTCGGGCATTCTAATCGCGAGGAAGTCTGACGGCACCTGGTCGCCGCCATCGGGTATCATGCTACATACGCCTACTCTGAGCTTCATCATAGGCGTCGATATGTACGATTGCGTTCTCGTTATCAACAACTTGGCCGCCTTAGAGTCCATCACCCGCCCGCGCGTCACCCTCGGCGAGGATGTCGGCCTGACCAACGGGCCGTCGGTACCGCTACCGCATGCCGATGATACTCATGTTAGCTGGCGCGATTTCGGCAACACTGTTTTGGCCTACATGAAGGCCCGCTGTAGGCACCAGTCCGTCAACCTCAACGGTTGTATACTGGCCGAGCGCACCAACGAGAACGAGCGCTTCTACAACGGGCCCGTCAGTCAGATGGACATACTAGCCGGCAACGTCGCCCGCTCCGTCGATGAGACGAAGCCTCTCTTCGAGGTCATCAAGATGGCCGAGGGCCGTTCTGATTTTGACGCCTCTGTCATCGAAAACATCTCCTTTCAATCTGCACCCGGTGACGCCGTCATCGCCACGCCCATGTCTACCACCACCTCGCCCCGACCATCCTTTGGTATCCCCAAGGCTGACGACCCCGATCCGTACGGCGTGCTGGCCCTCGAGATGGCCGGCCTCGAGATCCGCGAGGCTGGCACGCGCCTGCGTCCCACCAGCAGTCAATTCGACTTCAATCCCGCACCCCTAAGTCCATCGCTGTCTAAGTTTAGCCGTCAGAGCATCGAGACATTCCTGTCACGGAGCAATCGAGCGAGCGTCATATCCTCACGCACTACCAAAAGCCAGGTCACCGACGCCTGCACCCAGACAGATGTCGCCAACACCTCTGAGACGACGCCGAGCCCGAGTTCCAGTGACGACGGCAAGATCCGCATCTCGCACGAGCGCATGCCTGACCTTCGCGAGGACGACGAGTTCGACTACACACAAATCGATGTCAAGTCCTTGCGCCTCAGCCGGCCCGACGTCCTCGATCTGGTCGTCCCTTGTCGGCTAGTTGATGACAGCTCGCCCGACACCTCTCCTAGCCTAGATACCAATGACAAGTTGGAGGACATTGATACCAACGGGGAAGACGACATGGACGATAATGATGCCGACGAGGCTGTCGTTTTTGAGGCGATGGCAGCCGCCAAACCCACCAGCACGCAGGCCATCGCCTCGCGCGTCATACACGCCAAAGGCAATGTCGTCACCATTCCGAAAAGAATACCTCCACCACTCCCCAAGAAAAGTCCGGCCCGGAACTCGCGCCTCGGCAAGAGCGATGCGGCCGCCATCTTGGACACCGCCGCCTCCACTACCCCGAGCCTTTTGCGTCACGCCCTGGATGGCACCGACGGAAGCGCCGAGACGAGTCGCGCAAGCGACTAGGATAAGCGAACAGCCCAGCTCGGCCGATGAGGGCCGACAGCACTTGACCGAGGCAGGAGTGGACGCCAACGCGCATGAGCTCAAAGGAGACGAGACCCTGTCAGGGCAGCAGCTGCGACCTGCTTCAGTCGCCGCCAAGAGCTCCTACTGGGAGACGCCGAGCAACGACAGCGAGGTCACGACAGCCACCGGGGCGGATCCGCTTGATGACGGTTGGAGCTACCATGGCTCCTCACTCACCTCCGACCGGTCCTTTACAAAACTCTGGCGGGGTAGCAGGATGCTCTGATTTGATCAAGGCAGAAGAGCAGCAGCAACTACAAAAGCACAATAAGGAAGAAGACAAGTCCAAGGAGGTGTCGCAGCTGAGCAGTGAGGCTAGCAAGACGGCGGTCGCCGTCGCTTAAGTCCGGCTGGCCGTCCGCCCACTATCCACGACGAACTTGACGGCCATTTTTCGTTTTCATGATTTTCCCCGTTAAATTTTTTTTGCTCAACTGTCCTACTTTTCATTTCACTCACATGACCAGAGCAGGAAGAACACGACGCCTCGCTCGACGATATTGACGCATATATATGAGCTTGTAATGAATGCCTCTAGGGGCAGGGCACGCTGCCCCTCGCATACCGCACCGATCATATCTCGACTTCTAAATTTTGCTTTATCCTGATTTGAGAGAGGGTCTCATCTTCATGTGGACGAGTTTGAACAGTGTGGGGAAGGGGCGTTTTAAAATACGCGGTGATCTAATCGAATCAGCGTTTGGCCATGAAAGGAGAAGGATATGTAAGAGCAGGCGATACAATACCCGTTGATCTAAGCGTGGTGGAACGCGTCGAAGGGCTTATGGCCTCTAACCACGTTGGGTGCGCTTGGAGAATATAAACTCAAAAGAGCGGGTTCTATGGTGATTACTGGAGCACCGGGGGACTGGTCAGGTCCCTCGGTTGGCACGGACAATGGGATCTGTATACCGGCTTCTCGTGCGCTGCATACTCATCACACTAGCAAACCAGCCGAGTTGGTTCTATACTTGAAATTACAGTTTTTAGACGGTGATTTTGAGAAGAATATAATAATTGATTGTTGAATGATGAATTCACTTGATGGTGAAGATTGCGTGACTTGAATAAGGCGGCGAATTGACGTTTATGGACAATCCCCCCCGGGTTCCTGCGAATATACATACATGATTGCGATGCTGGCTGGAGGAGAACATGACAGGTGCATCTCTCTGCATCATGCCCGGGGGCCATGCTACTTAAAACTACATATTCTCATCATGACGTGGTCCCACAGTTTGGGCCGCAAAAGCCCACGTCACGCGCATTCTCGCATTCATGCGCTTGAGCCACACACTTGGCGAGTGCAAAGCTGCGTCGTGTGTATGTAGGCCAAAGAGTCGCTTTCTCGCCACGTTCACCACCCGCCCTTGCCTTTCTGCTCTGCTTGGTGGTGTGAGCATGGGCTCCTCGCGAGGTGCAAAGGAAGAGCCCTTGCCATCTCTCTTTGGGTTTTCTTCTAAGACTCTTATCAGACGTTTCTAATAATTTGTTGGATCCCTTTGTGGGGGACTGTGCGTCGGCACGACGTAAAACAGCACAATATAACACGGCTTGCCATGCCTTTGCCTGTACACATCACATCTTCAACAGTCGAGACAGTTTCTCGGCCCCGAGGTTCCAAGTGCCCGCTGAACTTGCCACACTCTTGAAGCGCCAACACGCCCTTGCAGCTCTGCTCAGGGACTGGGGAGCAAGGGACATGAGAACGAAGAAGGAACCTTTTATTGCGTGACCTCCGGCTTGAAACGTTGCTCTCTCTTCCGCCGAGTGATTCCAAGACAGCAGAGGCCGTGAGAGCTTGACGGCCTTGATGCTGTTTGTTCAGTGTCGCGACCGCAATCCGCCAGTTTCGCCGGCCCCGTCTTCAGAATGGCGGCTGGGGCGAGACCAAGACGACGCTGTCACCTGTCGCTCTCGCGGGAGTGGTCAGGGGCCGTGGACGCGGCAGCATCGAAGCAGGCTAGACTCACCGCGCACAAATAGCATCTCGGATTTGCGGCTGACCGCCTAAGGCTATCGTCAGCATTGTCTGCGGCGCGCGGGAGGATATCATCGGCGGGCGCCGTCGGCCTTGATCCCACCCTGCAATTTTCGTCAACCTCGTCGTCGGTGTAAATGGTCTCTTCCACGTCGCCCAACACCAGGTTGCAATGGCTGTCGTAGGCCTGTCATCCGTGGTAGAGCTTGCATCATCAGCCGCGGCCAAAACGCCAGAAAGACTGGGGAGAATGAGACAGGCTCAGCCTCGGTCGTACATGGAGCTTTCCTTTGAGCTCCCGGTCGCCCCTGAGCTTGACGAAAACAACCTCGTTAAGAAGTAGCTGTACGAGGTCAAGCGGCTCCGGCGTATGCGCGCTGTCTTCTGTCGCGTCCGCCATAATGCGTGGGGCCCGCCGAGTCGTGCTTTGCGTGCTTGACGGATGAGGCCTCGTCGCGGTGCGATGTGATGTGGCAGGTGGCTTCCAAGACAAATCGGAAAATCTCGGGCCAAAAGAACGCGCGACCCATCTGCGCTTTAGACGCATAAACTCCCTATTGCCACAGCTGCCGTAACTAGCCATATTCTGTTACTAATGGGGGACTTGCAGCTAAATAACTACTTCACTATACCACTCTCCAACATCGAGCCGGTCAGCATCGACAAAAGCCATTAATGTTGAATCACCATTTGCTTACAGCTACTTACTTCCAAAGTATATTCCTGGCGAATTCTTGTACATGGCATACGTGGATTTTCAGGCTGCTTTTCTCGAATCTGTCCTGACTAAAAGCTGGTGTTGTCAATGCGATCTAGCCATGGACTCTACGTGACGATGCATTCTTCTGACTTCATATACAGGGTAGATATTTATACCATCAACGAAATGTCATTTTCTTCTTGTTTGATCTCTTCTCCTGCCGCTACAAGGACTTGGAAGTGTCTACGCTTCTCGTCATGGGCTCGACCAAAACGCCTTCCTGAGTCAGGCCGTTGATACCTACCTTATCTAGAGGGAGGAGGTTGGAGGTCCATGTTTGACGAGGGCAAGAGCGTGCCGACTGCCGTCACGGGCACATACAGGCATCGGGGGAAAAGACAAAGGGGAAAGAGCCCAAGGAATTAACTTGTTTCACGCTGGTCACCTGTAACGGAGGTTTCAGGATGGTAGCTCCATGCCCTAGAAAGTGCGTCGCGCAACAACGAAAAAGCAAGTCTCCGACTGTTGTTTCTGCTGCTGCTGCCGCTGCTGTTGCGGCGCGGCGGCGGCGGCGTTTGCTTTGCGATTTGTTTTTTCCCCTGTTTCTCGCTCCTCTAGGTGCTTCTGACCGGTAGAGCTCTTGCTAACATGGTTGGCTCGCTGGCTGTCTAGCTATGAGATCGGTTGGTCGATGAAGCGACAGCCTCGCCAGTGCATGGCCATTAACCCTTGCTCCATTTCGCGGATTTTGTGTTGGAGGCTGGGGCTAAGGCGGGGGATCAAGCCGCGTAGACCTTGGAGGAAAGTGGAGAAGGAGGGGTATGGACGCCGGTGGGAGTGTGCGGGTGTCATTGAAGAGGTTCTGATGATGACGACAGACGGTTGAGGTGGAGGTAGACGTCTGTGCCGTATCTGTATGCCACGAGGGTGTCCCATTCAGCGTCTACGACGAAGCAATTGGGGGGGCATGGGGCAGGAATATCAACCAAGAAGCACTCACCCTTCCATGCTTATCAGCTTCAGGTCGCCGCCAAAATAGCGAGCATAGAGGCGCGAGATAGGTAAGCCATAGCCAAAACCGGCCATCGGGGCTTTGAAATCACTCTTGTCAAAGTCCGGGTCCAGATTAGGGGTACGGTCGACGGTGGTATACATGTAGGTCCAGACGAGGGGGATGGCGCTGCGCGGAATGCCACCGCCTTCGTCGCTGATCTTGATGGTGATGTCCTCCTTACCCTCGGCGACAATCACCTTTGTGATGGGGAATTCTTGCTTGTCCATGCCGTGGGCCTCGACTACCGCGCGCAGCGAGTTCTTGAGCGTCTCGAAGAGCATGTGCGACAAGTGGCCCGGCACGTACATAAAGTCGAGGTTGGGATTGCAGACGAGCTGGATACGTGGAGACTCAAACAAACCATAGTGATCCTCGCAAACGAAGCGTGCGTTTTCAATGGCTTCTTGAGCGAGATCCTTGACGTTGGTCTTGGTACAGATGACGCCGACGTAGGTTGGGTCACAGTGGTGACTCTGGTCCGTGAGGGCGATGTGTTGGCCGATGAGCATGCGGATGCCGATGCGCGACATGTAGAAGCGGTCGAGGAATGATTGAATGGTGCCGTTGATCTGCATGCGCTGGCGCCGGCGCTTGTACTCGAGGATGCCCTGAGCCATGGTGGTGACGACGCCATCGTGACGGCGCTTGATCTTGTGCAGCGTTTGGGCGAAGCGTTGGTTGTAGAGGTGTAGATCTGGCGGCCAGTCGGCCGAGTCATCAACGATGGCAAAGTAGCGACGGGCGACGGTGCGCTGTTTGGGGCCGGGGCTGGCGTTAGCAGCGGCTGCTTTGCTGGCCTGAAGGCCACCCCAGCCAGATGCGTCGGCATCGCAGAGGGACGGATTGGGCGTTGAGTCGGATAGCTGCTGAACCATGTGGCGGCCAGCGAGGCGAGCCGGCTTCATGAGGCGGTCGCGCACGTCTTTTGCTAGTTCGGGCCGCGGCAGCTGGGTGATTTCCTGAGACGTGTCAGTCAAGGCCCGGTTGGACGCAAGAGTATTTTCCAAGGGTATGCCAAGGAAAGCAGCAGACCTCGAAGGACTGGGCGTACCAGTCCTTGACCTTGCGGACAGATGGCATCTCGTTGAGGCCATCAGGCAAATGCTCGAGCTCCTGAACGCGGTGAGCCAGGCGGATGGGTAGCTCTTCAGCGAGAAACTGCGAGGCGCGGAAAAGGGTGCCTGCAGATGATCAGCAGCAGGGCGCGGGGCGCCATTAGCAGCAAATGGCAGTGTGGCAAACCGTACCAATCGAGGGCTTGTCGCCGAACTGCACCATCTGGCGCAAGCTGACGCCGGTGGCGGGGAATTTGGCATAGTGACGGATGGTGTCCATCAGCCTCTCCGAAGACTTCCACGACATGGTGGAGAGGAGGCCGGGGGTGGAGGGGGAGGTGGGAGGAGGAGAGGATGAACACGACGGTCAACGGGAAAAGAGGGAGACGAGGAAAAGACGAGGAGCGACTTGACAGACAGAGACAAACGGAGAGGCAAACAGAAAGACGAGAGGGATTGGTTACGTCATGAAGAAGAGGAAGCCAGAAAAGACGACGACGATGATGCTTCGGGGCCCGGAGTGGACTATGGACAAAGTTTGGGGAATGGCGAGGCGGGCCGGAGTCAAAAACAGCCGCGGCTTTTTTGGAGAGGACGAGTAGAAAGGGAGGGTGAGCACGACAACGGCGATGGGGCTAGAAAAAAGAGGGAGTTGGATGCAGACAATCTGACTCCGTATCAAGAGAGTCAGAGAGAAAGCAAGGGAGAGAGAGGAAAGAGAGAAGAGAAACAAGGAGGAGAGGGAAAAAACTAGGGAGATGCAAGACAGAGAGGGCCGAGGGAACGACGACAAGTTAGACGCGGATGGCCTCTCGGACATCTTGAGATGAATCATTCACTCATTCAGTAACATTGTACGACACGTGCATTGGCACATGCGCCATCCCGATGAGGAGTTTCGCCGGCTAGGCTATGCACATGACTTTGATTGGCTGAGGAGAAACTGAGCAAGACGTCAAATTCGAGCACTTGGGCCTTGTTCTCCCCCGAAAATATTTACAGGGGCCCTCAACATCACCCTCATTGCTCCCTTCTCTTCGACACAACGGGAAATACCCATGACACGGCTTCTGCGACCGGAATATTTTGATTTATTGCCCGATTCCTACACATGTTCTGTCTCGGGCAAGCGGCTCTTTTCCGCTACGAGCGAGGTAAACCTGATACCCGCCCATGCAACACCTTACCGGCTCGACTACCCCGGTGCACGTTGCCCATAAACCCGAACTTTCTAAGTTTTCTCCGTGGAGGTTTGCCTGTGTTTTCACAATCTTCCTTTGATGGTTTACGCGCACCGGACATACATCAGGGCTTAGGTTGATTCGGAAGAGTAACAAATCGGGAACGAGGCGAAGCGGGAACGGCGGAAGCCCCTAACGTATGCGCACCCAATAACGGCGCTGCGCATCGGGTCAGCCTGGATTGATTGGCCCGAATCTTCTGAAAGTCCGCGGGCTTGTGAAATAGCCGACCGAACTGGGAGACGTGATTAGCGCGTGCTCGCGTCGTTTGTCCTGCCGAGACGGCGCCACGGGTGCTGCGGCAAGTGCTTCACGACGTAAAAAAACACCAACCAGCGACAGGAAGCCCGAATTGTGGCAATGCTGCGAACGGAATTTCGAGGCCGGCGATGGGAACGAGTGGCCACGAAATGAGCAGAGGCGCCATCGCGGAGACACAATCCCTGATATCTCCATCGGGTCATCGCGTTACCTGCCTCCCATTTGGCTCGCTGGCGAGTTGCAGCTAGGCGCCGCGAGTACCGGCATATGCGTGGACTGTCTTCTCACCTGAGTTTTGGGCCCCTCGCCCGATGGTGCGGGTAGCCGTCATGACCTCGCTGCCATTTGCGTTTACCACTGGTTCGTCCCCGCCGCTACCAGTACCGATCCGTGGAGACTGCCAGTCATGCTTGCAGGCGCAGCTTTCCTCGATACATACAACTTTGGCGCTTGTTCAAAATTTCCTGATGTACCCCGAAGTCTTTCTGCATGTTTGGGGTAATTATGCAACATCACGACCAGAATCAGAGTTTCTCGGGACGCGGGAGAAGATAGATTTCTTTATCAAGCCAAACCCTCGTATCGTCCCACGCAGTCGCGCCGGCAGCTCAAGCAAGCGTCTCTTCGACATCGGGAGGGAAGTCTCCGTGCGGCGGGTTGCCTTTTGACGCAGATTCCACGGTCTATCTCAGTTCGTCCTCCTGCTCACGCAAACTCCCAAGTGTACGGTCAAGGTACCCGAAGCAAGCCTCTGATTCACGACTGCCACCCGGTCCGCCTTATTGCCACAATTTTATTACCTTCCGCGCATTGCCTTTCGTTAGGGGGCTAGGAGGGCCGTACCAGGCCGCATCGCGATCTACGTTCAGACCGCATGGCTTGTCTATTTTGTATTGAGATACGAGTTTGTCAACGAGAGTCTGACTTTCTCAGACCGCCCCTCCCATTCGGGTCAAGATGTCGGTTTATTCTCGCGTGATTTTGCGCTCCTCGATTTGACACTGAGGGCGGAGACTCTAAACCAGGGCCCTGTATATAATACCTTATCTTTGTTGCATAAGTTTATCCAGGCCATGGGCTATTCGCCCCTCTTCCACCTCCCGGACGCTGGCGTGCCTGGCCACCATTACCCATCCCTCGCCCCTCCAAACCAATAAACAGGTATGAGATTCCGCGTCACTTTGTGCCTCAGTTTTCAGATGACCGAAGATTGGCCCTTGTTGCAGTCGTTGAACCTGCTTGCAGGGTCGCTCACCAGAGGGCGGCTCGCCGTCGAGTATTACTAACTTAGTTACAGCAGATGCGGAGCGTTGAGTTTCCGGGCCGTGGAAACGGCCGACTCGTTGACGAACACCTTAGCAGCGTACTTTCCTCTCACCCGGGAGGGGGGGATATGTACATAAGCACCACAGAATCGCGGACAGCTACAGCCATCGCGGGCGGATGACGCTGTAGTTAGTTTCAGCAGCCTCGGCCTCGGCCTCGAATGTGAACGATCAACCTGCTGCTGACCCTCTTCAATGGCGCGCCGTATCATGGTCCCGGGGCTCGGCCAGAGGCTATCGAGGCGCCGTGACCTCGTCCGGCGCCTCGACAACCAGATGCACGATCGTCAGCCGCGGGGAGGCGATACGTCGTTCGGCTCGAGGTCCAATCTGGACCCGTACCAGGTCTGGCCGGAATCCTTCCATAAGAAGTTTCCACTCGACGTCATGCCCGGCAGGGGCAAGCAGGTCGATGTTATCCTCGAGGGCATCCGCAAAAAGGACAAGGACAGGATTCGCACCGCCTTCATCTCCTGGGCTTTTTCGCTGACCGACCCCAACGATTGGGGACACGCCGATGCCATCCGCGAAGCCCAGCAGCTACCGGCGAATACCATGTCGGAGATTCTGCGCGCCGTCGATCCCCTCGTCCATCCAGAGCTAGACTACACCGACGGCATGGTCCTCTCCCGCTCTCTCACCTGCTTCACGTCAGCCAATGTACTAGTCGACGACTTCGGAATCTGCTGCTACCACCACCGCATCTTCAGGAGTATGTGCAAGCTGTGGCAGATCCGAGACGGACAGGAGCCCGGCCTTGCCATCCACGACTATGAGGTCATGATGCGCTGTGCCGGTGCCGGTGCCGAGCTCAAGGCTACCTTGCGCATCTGGTCGGCGAGCAACACGGACAAGCACCAGCTCTGGCGCATGATACAGACCTGGACCGACATGGTCGAGGCCCGCTTCTTGATTGAGCCGGTCTACTACTAGTTCGACCTCATGAGAGTCGTCTTGCGACCGCGCGACGTGTTTGTCAAGACGGCCGACATGCCTTATGAAATGCTACAGGACCTCGACCGATTGCGGTTCAGCTTGAGCATGGCCTCGCCCCAACCATGGAACCGGTTGCGCAACGACGTGTCCAAAGAAATACGCCGCATCATGTGTTGGCGGCACAACTACCGCAACTACGCGAGCAACTTCCGCCGCGCTCTCTACTGGGGGTTCCAGTTCGACGAGGAGTTCCTGTGCGCGTCCCTTGTCACCTTTGGACGATCCAGATCCATGAGGGATATGCGCGAGTACGTTTTCGAGCGCCACTACGGCATTAGCCTCCACCTCGACGCTGATACCAATCGGCTGAAGCCCCAGGGGGGCAAGAGCTTTGCTGCCGACGCGCCACTCAAGCCCACGGCCCGCTTGCTCGAGGCTATCGTCGAGGCCTTTGGCGCCATGGGAGCAATCGAGCTGGGCGTAACCACGTTGGAATACGTCTCCGGTCTTTATCACGTACCTGTACCCGCGCGCGTGTGGTCCAGCCTGCTCATGTGGACGTACATTCATTCTTCCAATACCATCAGCCAGATGCACGAGATCGAGCAGAGATACCACATGGGCTACACGGTCAAGGAGCTGCCCAACATTGGCTATATATGGGAGCGGCTGATGGTTGACAGGCGGGCGCAGCCATCGACCGACGCCTGCCTCTGCTACGCCAAGTCACTCATCAGTGCCCATCGCGTCGACGAGGCCCTCGACATCATCCGCGAGCACCTGGTGCCGCGGTATTGCGACGCCGTCGACGAGTACTGCAAGGCCGTGCTCGACGAACTGCTCGTCAATGACATGGCCACGATCCTGCGCAAGGCCAGCTTCCGCCGTCGCGCCGTCGAGCATCATAGGGACCAGCTCCGCCACGTCATCGGCTACACCTTGGCCCTGCTGGTGCGCAAAACCAAGGCCTGGATCAACGGCGGCCCGCGCCTGGACGCGGGCCGCCTCGCGCGCACCCTCGTTCTCGACCTGCTCGACGAGTTCGACGAGTTCTTCACCCACCACCTGGCATATCGCGTCGAAAAGGGCTACTTCGAAATTGTGCGCACCGGGACGCCCCGGCGCTTCCGCTGAGCCCGCACCTATCGCGCCATGCTGCCCTTCAGGGAGTCCAAAGCCAACATCCACCCGTCCGACCCGGCCCTTCCGCCCGCGAGGTCCGAACCCTGGCCCGAGGCCGAGCCACGCCGCATTGTCGACTGGTGCCGCGTGCCCCAGACCCGCCTCACCAGCCTCGGTCGCGCTCCGAGCCCCGTCGAGCGCCTCAACCAGGCCGGCGCCAGGGCCAACTACGTCGACATCTACGACTGTACCAGGGTCCGCAACGTGCCACCCCTCGGGCTTTCACCGCAAAGCGAAATGTGGTACCGCAGGCTGGAGATGGAGATGTCGCTCTAGCAAGCGCCTGACTGCCTGCCTCCGGAGATGATCTCCCGGCGCCCAGTCGAGGGCATGCTATACGCCTCGTATTTCACCTCGCCCAGACTGAAGTAAAGAGGAGACCGACGACCGGCACGAGCAACCTACGTAAATGTGTAGACGTGCACACGCAAGTTTATCCACGGCCAGCTGGTCCAGTCCATACTTTGAGCATTTGTCGTCCAAATGTAATCGCTCTGCCGCCCTTTTTTTCCTTCTTGATCGTCATAAAATCGTCATCATTGCATATCCTTTGCAGAAATGAGAAAGCCAGAAAAAGGGGCAGAGTAAACGAGGACGATCAAATAGTCAGAGCTGACCGGCGTGACGGTGCAGCCCATCGACTCGAGGCAGGCTATGCATTCAGCCTCTTGGCCTCGTCACATGCCAGCAGCAGCCTCGGCCAGAACGCCGAGAAGACCTGCGGCTGCACCGCCAATGCCGACAGCACCAAGCGTCTCACCCCATGCCTTCTTGGTGGCACGCGTGTCCCTGCGCTCGACACTGCGATGGTCGCCTTGGTGGTCTCCGCCTCCTCGGTGTCAGTCGCCGCTTTGACGGACGTAACCGTGTCAAACACGTCGATGGCCATCGTGGTTGCAGTCCGGCTCTTGACGGTGTCGACAATCGTAGTCTTCCCGGTGCCGGTGGTCGTGCCGCCTGCGACCGTCGCGGTCACGGTCGTCGGAGAAAGACGGCGGGTGATGTGGCTCGACTTCGTACGGTTCGGGGTCGAACCGCACCCGATTTTCATACTTATTTTTGAGAATGGACTTGGGCATGGCCGTGCTGGGCGAAGATGTTTGGCCCTTTCTGGGCGGGCTGACAATATATGGGTAGTGCTTGGTGCCCTTTTCAGGGGTCGTGTCATCATTGTCGGTCGAGTCGCTCTCGTCCCACAACACGCTCTCCTCATCATCGTCTACGTATTCGTCGCCGTAGTCGTCGTCGTCATGGTCTTCGCGGCGATCTCTGGAGTCCGCACGCGGTCGCCTGCTAGACTTACTTTCAGATACAAAACCGCCAGACCGGGCGGCACGGCATTCAGTGCTTTTCCGGGCGTAGGTAGCAATCTGCTCACGGCTGATGCAACCGAGGACAACGACGTAATCGGGCCGGGCCTCGTAGCGCACCCCGGCCCGCTCAAGCACCTCGGGGCTGACCAGGGCACGCCTGATCTTGGTCCACTGTGCGTCCAAGGGAATCTCCTTGCTATTACAATCCGGTGCCAGGCGCAACGGTTCCGGCCCATAAGCTTGTCCGCGCGAACGTGCTTGCGGACTGGTACCGTGGGGCGAGCGGCTTTCTGCGGCACCAGACCTGAGATACTTTGGGTTTTTTCTCGGGGAAGAGGAGTAGTACAGCTGCTGATCGTGTGGATGGGGGTACGCTGCTGCCATGTCTGGCAGGAGGGAATCGATCGCCACGAGGTCCTTGGTGGAGATGAGAGCCATGGATTCGGTCGGTGAAGACATGGCTTCGACCGACAAGGATGAGAGGCCGTCCTCGAACCAAGGCGCCAAGGGTACTGTGCCGGGATGAAGCAGCTCACTCTTATTTACTGATAACGTAGTTGTCGGGGACGATGTGTTTCGGGGCCACTGGAGGTTGGTGGGTATATTTGCTTGGTATGTGTTGTGGTGTGGTTTCCGTCATGGTCCGTGTATGTGGCAGAACTCGAGGCTGTGCATCAAGGCGCAGTCAGGAGGCTTTTCCATGGGCACGAGTCTGGATTTATGCGGTATGTAGGACATGGGGGCTATACGTCGCGGCGCAGTCAGGGTACCATTCCTCAAGCATCAGTCGCACGGGACTACTGAGGATCCAAGTTATGCTTGAGGTAGCTATCTCTACTCCTGTTGTGTGTATACCTCGGATTTCCGCTAGTTATAGACATGCATCTTCGGTCGTGATCCAGTCGCCCTGTCATCTCGTCTACGCCTCCGGGCCGTTACTGTCCTTGAGAGTAGGATAAGCCTGCTTCTCGAGCTGTCCCTGGACAGTTGGGGGAGGAGTGCCCAGTGTATCTAACCGACTGGCCGTCTGATAGACCGTCTGACAGACCGTCAGAAGGTGGCCTTAGCAGACCGCAGGCCGATCGACCGGATCAGCTGGCCTGTCTGAGTGGTCATGGTGACTTGACCAGGTTGGTGTAGCTGTGATGCCATTGGCTCGTCGTCTTTTGGTAATATCAACAACCTAATAACTATTAGTTAGTTGGTAAGCTGCATTTGCGACCATCCTTCACGTCTAGCCACCTTGTCTATGAAATTGTTTGCATTCTCCTCACGTCGGAGACTATCATGTCTTGAATTACAAGCACCAGCTCATTATCATATAAATTGCCATTCCCGTCGCACCCACATGCGCCTACTGCGCCTGAGACAACGTTAGGCGGTACATACGCATTTGCGATGTATAATTCGTTGCTGATAAAGAAGATACCTACCACTGCGACAAACGACTTAGTGGCGCTAGAAAGAGGTCTAGTTTAAAAAAAGGGTTGTGAGCACGAGAATCAAAGGGCCGTAGAACTATGCACACATATGGCGTCAACCTACGACATAAGGGGATACGCTATTGGCTTTATAACATCTGCCATGTTGAAAACCCCGAGCGACAGCTTTACACGCCTCTTCGGGAACGTCTCACGCCAGGAACATTTTGTCAGCATCAAATACTTATCTGGGTCTCGTGATCTAGCAACCTTTATCCCCCCCTCGAACCCCCGAAGGCGTCAGACGCGTACTGTTCAGGTATTACAGCCAATTGGACGGCCACAATTGCCAGTAACGTCCCTTTGTCTGACGCCTTCGGGCGTTCGACGAAATAACCGATAGCGTCTAAGTTGGAGGGGGGCCCCTGTTAGGTCGGTCAGTGACGGAGTTGCCGTAGCCTCGATGCTCCTCGAGGAGAGCCTCATAGGCCAAGCCGTTGACGGTGATTCCGATGCCTAGGTAAGGGCAAAAGTTGCAGCAGTCCTGGAGTATGAACTGGATCTGGCGAGCATAGCATACAGGACCGGGTCGGGCCCGGGGTCGTACAGGGAACCCTGATCGGCTGCTTCTGTGCACACATTGCGCAGGCCAACATGAAGGCGGCGGGCGGCGCGAATGACGTGGAAGAGGCGTGGCGCCTTGCGCGCGAGAATATGGTGTAATGGATGGGAGCTTTGGAACAAAGGGCGGCCTATGGATTTGTGTATTCAACGATCTATGAAATAGAAGGAAATACTGCTAGGTGATCGGGGTGCGCATCACCCTTGTGGGCAGCTACAAGGTCAGCTGGTCGGACTCGTGATCTACACGGGCCTTTGGCCTGAGACAAGTCCACTGGCGCCAGCCCCTGGCATATGGAATACAATCCTTTCTCGATTATTTGTACGTAGGCTTGCGGCCGTGTGAGCAACGAATGGGTAGCCTACGAAGTACTGAATATGCAAATTGACGCTTAAGTTTCACGCCAACCCGTTGTTTTTGCCATTCTCCAACATCGACTACCCGTGCCACGCCCCACTTTATGTGGAACTTGAGAACTCTCGCAAAGTGGTGCTGGACACCGCAATAGCCAGGACGTCGCAATAGCCACATTTTCAGTCATCCGGCTTCAATCCCCTACACTAGGGCCAGTTCGCTATCTCTTCATTGGTTGAGATGGATGCACGATTTCAAGGAGCTCTTCGATACACATCTTTAGGTGGTACGAGGGTTCTCGAGTTCCAAATAAAATGGGGCGTGTCATTGGTTGTTAGAGGTTCTTTTGTCCAATGCTCGTGTATTGGCCGTGCTCCTCGTGTGTACGTTCCAGACAGTCCAGATAGTAACCCTCCTGATTTTTACCAACCGATCATTTGCGAGCACAACCCCTGCAGCGCCTAATATTACCTGCAAAGCTCATACATAGGATGAATAGCCGGATGATCCAGGAAGCCATACGCCTTAGGGTTTGTTTCGACGCACTCGGGGTGAAATCAGCTTGCACCGTATCCTGTCTGAAAACGGTAGCTACGGGTAGGGAACCCTGCCAGCACCGGCTACGTAACGACTTCAGCAATAGTTACCCGTTGGCTCCACTACTACGCCAAAAGAGTACAAGATACCAAGTCGTCCAGGTTCAGTCGGCTTGCACCCAGTACCTTTGCACCCGCAACCATCACGGGTTGCAGGATTAGAAAAATCTAGCTGGAGCTGTATTGGATAGGTGCTCTGGAACAAAAGACGGCCTTGAATTTGTGTGTTTAAAGATCCATGAAAGAGAAGAAAAGTATGCTAGGTGAGCGGAGTGGGAATACACTTTGTGTGGGCAGCTGCAGGTCAGCCGACAAAACTCGTGATCTACGTAGGCCTTTAGCCGGAGCCAAGTCCACTGGCGCCAGCCCCAGGCAGGAGCTTAGCCAAGCTGCGTGAGAAACCAAAAAACAAATAACTAACTTGATATCTGTGACGGAACTAGGGATCAGAACAGGCAGAGGCTCTAAAGATCAACGTAATATTACTAATCAAAAGAAGAGTTCGGCTATCAAGAGAAAGGAAAAAGGAGAGAGAGCTTGTTCAGTTCAACAAGGCTTAAAAAAAGAGGTGTGGGGCTGCTTCCTTAGGTGTAAGTGAAGGGCCCGGAGGGCCCCATCCCAGTAACAGCCCAGCAGCCCTGACAATATCCAAACAAATTTCTTTTTCGTGGAGAATTTGATACGCTGATGATATGTTTAGAACGAATCATTGAAATTACGATGACACATTTTTCGGAGGTTAACATGATTTGACGGCACCATCAGCCCCAAGGCAGGCGGCAACTCTGGCCGCCTGGAATCTTCTGCCGGCCGGTCACATTGAAGCCTGCTCCACGTAGCCGTGGTCTTTTTGCTTAAGGCAGGAGATAAGCGTCCAGTGTTCCAAACGCGGTTCCTGGAGGGGCCTTTTGTGGGCGTGAGTCAGTTTAGGCCCCGCATATCGGTGACCTTTATTATGGCCCAGGCCTAAGTCATGCTCGTGTTGCCTTGGTCGGATGGCAGACGCGACTGCGGCCTGTGAGCCGCTTGACCATCTTGCCGGAAACTTGGAGGCCCGAGGAAGAGAGATGCTAGCGGTGTAGTTACTGGCCACTGGCGCCGGATTAGGCGCACGCTGTGGCGAGTGCTGCGGCGCCTGCGACATAAACCAACAGTAGCTTGGAGGTCACGGGCCCTCATGCATGACTTGAACCACTTGGGTTGCCCATAATACATGACGTCCGAACGGCGCACCTAACCGCCGTCGAGGCGTTTGCTTGCTCGCCAATCTCTGCCATGTCGCTTCTTCAACGAGACGAGTAAGCTGCTGAGCTTTCCTCCCGCGTCTCCGCATCTCCCTACTCTCTTTCGCTCCGGAATAGACCGCTGACATGCATGCGCAGGCTCGTTTCTTACCAGCTGCGCACGGCCTACCTCGACGACATCGCAGACGGCGTCGGTGAGCGCCTCATCACTATTGATGATAGCATTCTCAACTCAGCCCCCTTCAAAGCCGCAGGATGGCGGCCCAACTCGTCGCATACAAAGCGCACACACTCTCCCCCAATCCCTACCGTCATTGCCTCCGAGTACTTCCAGGCGCCGCGTCAGATCGGCCTCACGCTCGGGGATGGCGAAGACGGCGGCATACTCACGGCAGACGGTGACGACACCGTGGGTCCTGGAATGGCCACTAAGAGGCGCAGATGGGGGAAGGCAGGAGATAAGCGTCCAGTGTTCCAAACGCGGTTCCTGGAGGGGCCTTTTGTGGGCGTGAGTCAGTTTAGGCCCCGCATATCGGTGACCTTTATTATGGCCCAGGCCTAAGTCATGCTCGTGTTGCCTTGGTCGGATGGCAGACGCGACTGCGGCCTGTGAGCCGCTTGACCATCTTGCCGGAAACTTGGAGGCCCGAGTAAGAGATGGTAGCGGTGCAGCTACTTACATCTGTGGCGCCTGATTTAGGCGCACTCTGTGGCGAGTGCTGTGGCGCCTGCGAGATAAACCAACAGCAGCCTGGAGGTCACGGGCCCTTATGCATGACTTGAACCACTTGGTTTGCCTATCAGACATGACGTCCGAACGGCGCACCTGACCGCCGTCGAGGTGTTTTCTTGCTTGCCAATCTCTGCCATGTCGCTTCTTCAACGAGACGAGTAAGCTGCTGAGCTTTCCTCCCGCGTCTCCGCGTCTCCATACTCTCTTTCGTTCTGGAAAGACCGCTGACTTGCATGCGCAGGCTCGTTTCTTACCAGCTGCGCACGGCCTATCTCGACGACATCGCAGACGGCGTCGGTGAGCGCCTCATCACCATTGATGATAGCATTCTCAACTCAGCCCCCTTAAAAGCCGCAGGATGGCGGCCCAATTCGTTGCATACAAAGCGCACCCACTCTCCCCCAATCCCTACCGTCATTACCTCCGAGTACTTCCAGGCGCCGCGTCAGATCGGTCTCACGCTCGGGGATGGCGAAGAAGACGGCGGCATACTCACGGCAGACGGTGACGACACCGTGGGTCCCGGAATGGCCACGAAGAGGTGCAGACGCTGCAGACGCCGCGAGCACATGGAGGAGGACGATAGTAGCGACCTTGGACGAAAGTGACGACGATAGCGAGCAACGCGCCGCCCAATAAATCAAGTTCGCCAAGATGCCCGTACGGCTGCGCGCTGGCTATTCGCCCATTCAAGTCTCTCAAATGAAGCAGCAGGCATCACCCCGGGCCCCTCACAGAGGCTCCCAGTCAGCCCTGGAGACTGCGGGAGAGGATGCGGCGCGACACTGCCACAAGCAGTGAGGTCTCCTTTGAAAATGAATTCGACGTTCCAGCCGCCCACCGCCATCGTGAGGCCGCCCGTGCCGCAGCTAGGTCTGTCCGGTTGCAGGAGCGCATCAACGAGGAGCCTGTGACGCCGGGACTTACAAGACAAGACACGACGCCACTGCCCGGGGAGGAAGAGGATGATGACGACTCGGACGAGGGCTCCGACCTTTCCGGAGATTACGCCGAAAGTATCGACTCGGCCTCGATTCTCGATGGTGTAGAAAATCCCATAAACGCATCGCCCACTCAGCCTGTGGTAGGCACGCCTCCTCGAAACTTCACCAGGCGGTCGATGATCCGCAAGTCGTACGCACCCACCAAGCCCCTTGTCCTCGAGGCTCTTCCACCGCTGCGGCCCTTGAGCACAATCCGGCCCCTTAGTGTAGCTCAGCCTCAGCCTATTTTCCGCGGCCCTCAAAGCCAAGCAGGACAAGTCTTCGGTTCCTTTCCAAAAATTCGCTCACTTGAGCGGTCAGGGAATACAGGGCTCACTCAACATTCGCATCTACGTCTCCTTCTCCGAAACTCCGGCCAGGCCTTTTGAAGTGCTCATCCGCTCACGCGTACATGACGGTCAGGGCGCCGAGCGCGTCGTCACCGTCGCCGATCTAATTGGCCTGAGCTTGTATCGCTACAACGAGGAGAAACGCGAGCCGCCTCTGCCGCCGAACAAGCGCAGCATCAACTGGTGGACGCTTCGCATGGTGGAAGAAGGCGGCGATGTCGATGACGACTTTCCCGCCTTCGAAAGGACGAAGCAACTCGCGGCCTTTAATACAGTCAACAATGCCAGTGCCAGGGGAGGTGGTCGCCTGCGGTCCAACTCGACCGTCTTTGACGACTTCGCCCTCGTGGCGGCGACGTGTGAAGAGCACGAGGAGAATAAGTCTCTGACTCCGCAAGATGGCGATGGCGACAACTTTTTTGAGGAGAGGGGTACAGAGAAGGAGGAAAAGAGGGAAGAAGGGGAAAAGGAGGATAAGGAGGAGGAACATCAACCGGCGCTACCGAATAAGCCTGTCACGGTCGGTGGCGGAGGGCCCCGAGACGAGAGCGCCGCGGCCAAACTGGTCGCTGTACAAACAGCAAAGCTTGTCCAGACTGCCGAACCTCGACCGCGCCTCAACCCCATTCTCACAACGACCTACCGGCCTAGCTCGTCACTGCCCGACATGCCGCAGGTGCCGGTTCCCCTACTCAACACGATGCGTGGCCAGCAGAAGCTGCTGCGCATACACATCATGTCGGCTGACGTTGTGCCGGGGCAGATGGTCAACGTTGACGTGACCACAGACACGTATCTGGCCGAGATACTGGACCTAGTCTGCCGCAAGAGGCAATTGGAAAAGGCCAACCATGTGCTCAAGTTACCGGGCTCTGGGGCAGTAGTCATGATCGATCGACCAGTATCGTCGATCGGCAACGTCTCGGACCTCGAGCTTTACCGGAGGCGCTTTGCAATAGACGGCCCAATGGGTATGACGGGTTCACCGAGCAGCGCATCGCCCAAGATGATGCCGCTGGCCGACGCGCAGGGCATGGGACAGAAGAGAGGATTTGGAAAGGGCCAGATCCTGGGTCCGCATCCACTGGCCCGCGAGGTACTCAAGCAAGATGAGCTGGAAAACGCCAACTACAAGAAGTACACGGTCTGGTGCAAGTAACCGATGAGGATCGTGGGCATGAGCGAGCGAATCCTGGTGATTGATGGCGAGTACATCCACATCGTGCCGGCTTCCGGAGGTAAGATGGTCAACGAAGGGGGCGGCAAAACGATGACGGTTCATTTCAGCAACGTCATTGGCTGTAAAGTACTTCGAAAACATCCCACGAATGTTAAGGTACGATCCGACGCCGGCCTGGCAGACCTCCGCAGCGAGTTGTTATGACGGACTGACGGAAGTTTCGCGCATGCTGACATGAGCCAATTCTGGCGTAACAGCTCGTTGTCTACAGGGCTAGCGAGAGCAAGCGGTATGATTTCGAGGCCAAGGGCGCTGATGAGGCGGCCGAGATTGTGGCGGCGCTCAAGAAGGGTATCTCGCCGTATCGTGACGTCTAGCTTGCTTTGCGTACACCTGGCCGCGAGATGTGCGGCGGTTCATGTCGGAGCTCGGACGCTTCCATCTCTTGGTTGACGAGGAATTGATGGCAAAGGCGACCCGACGATTCGAAATTCTTCGAACAGCAGCCCGTATAACTACGGCTAAAACTAGCAGTCCCTTGGCTCGACAGAAGCCGTAAACTTTCGCCGGCATCTCCAACTGCCTACTCAAACCCTACTACGCTGTCGAACCCTAGAAGGAGACTTTGGAATAGCGAAGTATAATTGGAAGCCGCAGTACCTAGGCCGAGTCGATAACGCCACCACTCGCTTACACTCGGCCTAGGAGACACGCCGCCTCGATACCAACGACTTGGGAAGCCTAGGCTGAGCCTGATCTGGAAGGCGATCAATAATCACGTCTGCATAGGGCCTCCTGGATTGAGAGCGAGTAATTGACGGACATTTTTAATTCTCGCTACCCCCATCAGAGCGGTTCTTTGCTATGATCCTCTTAATGCTTCGCGTCGCTTGTTGGCCAAGCAAGACCCTTAACAGCCATAGATGAGGCATCGAAGCCCAATGGCGACCGACAGTTTTGGCACATGTGATCATCTAGCAAGCGTACTCTTCCCCAAGGACATTTTGAGGCTGAGCCGACGACGCTAGCGGCGAGCTCCGATGACATCCGGCAAACGGCGACAGCCGTTCATTCGCGTCGTCACGACGCATGATAGACTTGATAGGGTTATTTGACTGACTGATCGTGACGCTGGCTCAGGACAAGGAGACCGCTGCTGGAATTCCGCGGCGGCTGGGATACTTGTGCTGAACACATGTTCGTCGGGGTCCTCGGCACGCGGCGATTCGGGCATGCGGTCACGGAGGTCGCCGCCATAACCATGTAGAGAGATTTCAAGCCCTTGGGCTCTTCCCGATGCGGCAATTCTACGAGGGTTTGGCATCATCCAACCCCTACACCCATATTCAAGGACATGGGCAGTACTGCCAATCCCGGCTTCACTACTTCGTAGTTCCCTGTACATTGTTGCAAGTAAGCTAAATCTTCCAGTCAGCTTCAATTTCATCTTCTCCAGAGGCAAGGCTCACACGGGAATAGATGGACGACTGACCACGGGCAAGAGATGGCGACTACGCCTTGCCAAGTCAGGAATAGCGCCTCCCGACACGGCGGGTTGGGCCGGTGGGCTGTTGCTTGGCACTTCGAGGCTCTGCGCCTGCGCAGTTGGTGTTGAACAGCAACAAGAAGCGCCGCAGCTGGCCGGCCTGCTCCGAAGCATTGCAGACCACACGGATTAACAGCTTGGTATCGCCCACGATAAAATGTGTCTGGGCGGAATAGACGTCGGCATAAAACGCCCATGTGACGGGAAAAGCACGACGAGGCGCCTTTGGCCTCAGCTCGGACTAACCTGCTGGGTTTCCTCTGGCAGCCAGTCTTGCCATCGGCCGGTACCGCGTGCGCACCCCTTCTTCCGCCTCGTGTCCCTATCCCTCTCGACGTCACGGCCTTGCCTCTCCTCCCCCGCCGGCCAAAACATTGTTGCGGTTTGCCTCCTCGAGGCGGCCGGCAGTGTCCGATGCATTTCCGCTTCCGGACTGGTGTGGTGGAAATGCAAACAGGGCTCAAGGGTCCGCGTGTGCCGTGAAATCATGGGGCTTGCCGTATACGAAGACGACACAACCCGGGCGAACGCGTACTGCTGGGACGCAATCACAGTACCAGCAGCGGCAGATTGGCAGGTAGACTGTGCTGCCTCGCAATCTCCGTCGTCGTCGTCGCCGTAGTAAACGTCAACGTCAGCGTGTCGTCCTTGTTTTATGCCAGCCATTCCAAAGCGGGACATCAACTCGCCCCATCGACGTCGTGGGAACCTGTTTTGTTTTCCTGGCCGCATAACGGACGAGATGACGCCTCACAAATGGCAGCGTCTCCCTGCTATAAAGACCCTTGAGTCGCTACTACATTGACAGCTCGGCATCACTTCCGACTTCCATCATCGCCATAGTACAGCGCAGCCTCCATTGCTCCAGCTCATAAATATCCTTCCGTCGCAGTTATTCATCCGCATCAACGCTCACCAACATTAATATCCAACGCCTCCAAGCTTCATCACCGTCTCAGACATCTCACCATGAAGGTCTCCAGAATTGCCATGCTCGCCGTCGCCGCCACCGGTATCCAGGTATATTGAGCCTGCGCGGTGCCGCCCACTTGTCCTTTGCTGACGACAGTGTCCTTACTCACGTCTGCACAGGCCGCCCCCGAGCCGCAGCTCCAGAGCCGCGGCCGTCCAACCCCCGACATTGCCGAAAAGTTCATCCCACAGGGCGTCAAGGGGTTTATCCCCCACAACAACAAGCAACAGGACTTCTCCGGTATAGCTGATCAATTCAAAGAAATTGGCAAGGATAAAGCGCAACAAGGTATAAAGACCGGAAAAGACAACGCGCAACAAGGTATACAGGCCGGCAAAGAAGGGGAGGCGATCGGCGAAAAGATGAAAGAACTAGTAAGTGATCCGAATTCTGAACTGAGCCAAGAGCGCCAGAAGGAGCGAGCCAAAGAGGAAACCCAGCGCCAAGAGGAAAGGGCCAAGGAGAGTGCCGAGCGTGCCGCCGAGCGTGCGACCGAGAGGCCGACAGAGACAACGCCTCGTGGCTCCTTCCAAGCTTCTTCCGGGACCACCTCGGTCCGCCCATCCGGAGTCGCCGCACAGACGACCGCCTCTGCCTCACGTGCCTCGCTCAGTGTAGCCGCCGGCATGGCCCCGTCACATTCGGCAAGCGCTATCATGGGCTGCTTGGCCGCCGGTGTGGTGGCCGCCTTGGCCCAGCTTTAAAAACAATTCGCCATTCTCGGCTTGGAGGCGATGAGATTTTTCTTGAGATTTTGCTTTCTTTTGTCTTCGTTATTCGCACGCTTGTCGTCCCCGTCCCGCTCCCTACACCAGCTTTCCCTGCAGTCTGCGGTTGGTATCAACCGGACATATAGTTTAGTGCGCCATCTGTCTCATCTGGTCTTTTCCCATTTTGTTCTAGACGCAATATTGAATCAATATATGCTGTAAATCGTTTCGAATCTTGCCCAGTCTGTCCTGTCCCAAGTCACAAGCCGTGTGTCGCTCGAAACCTTGGCAATCATGTCTCCCGCTATCCGTCAGGAGTACCCACCCATCAAGACGCCTGTTTTCTCGCGCAACTCACCCCAAAGACGATCGATAATTTGGAAAACGGCCGTCACGTCCCTCATCACGTCGCCATCCACCGTCCCGCCAAGTCGTTGCTGAACCTTGTCTGGTGCCAACGGACACGCTCTTCCTTTAGTTGATTGGCAAAACCCTGTTCACCCGCTTCGTCTAAGTCTAATCCCTTGATGAAAAATGTCCGCACGTCCTCTTCGGCTAGCTGTCTCCGCTGTCCTTCACGGACTGGCCAAGGTAGCTTTGCCACGTCACCGTCCCATGCTGTCCAAGACTTGGCGTACCTTGCCCAAAGTTGGGCCCATTCTTTGCGCAGCTTCCGCGCCTCACCGCGCTTCAGGCTTTGTTCTATGTTCCTGTGGAGCTTCCAGTTGTGCCGCGCCGACTCTTCTTGCTGCCGCCGCCTCTCTTGTTCCTCCTTGGCCCTTTGCTTCTTGCGCTCTTCGCGTCGTGCCTTATCTTCAAGGAGTCCCGCATGAGTTTTTTCGTACATTTTCTGCCGTACATGCGCTGCATACTCTTCATCTGTCATGCGTTCCAGCTCCCCTTGCTGGTCGATATGTTCGTTTGAATAGACGTCAATGGGTTGGCCGTAGACGTGTTCCCAGTATGACGCAGCCTCATCATCTGCCATGGCATCGAAGAGAGATTCCCTAAAAGCTGTCTCGGGATCCAGAGGCGGCGGCCCATTTATATCAGGGGAACTCGGACCCGGTGACGTATGTCGTCGACGGTGACGATGCCGACGATGATGGCGAGGACCGGCTGTGTGAGAGGCGAACAACGATTCAGTCTCGCCGGGCTCGTCGTTTCGGCTCGGGTGGTGAGCCTGAGATCCATTGGTAGCGGTGGCGGCGGCGACTGGCATCTTTGAGCTTGAGACGCGAAGACCTCGGTCGCAGTAGATCGTGGCCTTCGTTGTTCTTCTCTCTAGTTCCAGATCGTTTTTATTTCAGATTTGGTTCGAAATTTATGCTTCTAGACTCTGAGGAATCCCGGCTCTGTCCTCTCGACCCGGCGGGCGCGTCGGGGTTGAAAGACGAGAGGATATGACGCCTCTTGGGTGACGGCGCACGGTCGCTCATTGCGCGCGATGCATTCCAATTGGACAGAAAAAGAACCACCAAGGAAGGTCTTCAGGAAGAACTTTAGTGAACTGAACAAGGCAGCGAGTGCCAAGCAGGCTAGGATATCAGCCTTTCGTCTTTCACGCGGTTGTAATTGTCTACGGTATGATGAATGTTGTGGCTGACCGTGGCGTACACCTTATTAATCATCTTTACTCACCGAGATTTCGGTTCTCGTATTCGTATTCTTAGGAAACCAATCTCTCGCCTCCAGCTTGGTAATGGCTTTCTCTACAGCGGATTTCGAGCATCTTGATAACTTCGCGCCGTCACTGCCTCTATCGCGCCAGCCATTGCGAGAGGCAGCACCCAAGCCATTCCTCTGTCATTCCGGTCTACTAGTGGCCATGTCTCACGAATAAGCCACGGATAAGCGAGCTCCCCCCCGACGCGTTGGCCTCGCAACAGGAGCTGTTTGCAGCCGCAATTAACGCGCAGGATGGCGGGCATCATAGTGTTTTTGGCCCTGTGCGTGAGTCTTCATAGAAACCACGCGCCCTGGAATAATCTCCCCGCTGAAAAGTCTCGGCACAGGTGGTTATGGCATTGGCGTACGAAACACTGTATATCCAGGGCTTCCTTGGGGCGCTAACATTTTGCTGCAGTTCGTTCCTCGCCGGAGCCCTACCGCTGTCTATGACGCTATCGCAGTCACAGCTACGCCTTATATCGAGTATCGGTGTCGGAATTCTGGTCGGAACGTCCCTCATCGTCATCATACCTGAGGGCATACAGGTTGCCGCCACGCCAACTGCTTCTTCGTCCCATCATCATCGCCCACGGAGCTTGGCGCAGAGAGAACCGTGGGCATTGGCAGTCGAGAAGAGTCATGACAGCGAGCTTAGGCCCGAGATGGTTGTCGCTTGGTGGGACGACGGCAGCTTACGCTCGACTCTGCTAGCCGCCCAGGATACCCAACTCGCGCCCGAGTGCCTGCTAAAGAGAAAGAATACGGCGCCATCGCGCATGGTCACTGATATAGCTCAAATATCGGAACAGACACAAGCACACCAAAAGACCCAGAAAGTCGGGCAGAGCCGAGCTGAGATACCCGCATTAGAGGTCGGCCTCTCCATGGTTCTGGGATTCGCCCTTATGTTTCTCATCGACAGGCTACCCAGGCACGCAACCGAGACTTTTAAATCGGCTCCGCAGACAATGCACATGAGCCTGAATAGCCTTGGAGTCGACAGCGTATCGACTGACGGCGAGGAAGACGGCTTCCTAGGCTCCCTGGCGCCGACGCCACGACGAGCTCGCAGTCTCGCGACGACGGTCGGGCTGGTGATTCATGCGGCCGCAGACGGTATTGCCATGGGGGCGTCATCAGTATCACCGAATCTCAGGCTCGGTCTCATAATATTCATCGCCATCATGATCCACAAGGCTCCGGCTGCCTTTGGGCTGACATCGGTACTGCTCCGCAAGGGGCTGTCGAAGCGAGCATCACGGGGCCACTTGATCGTCTTCAGCCTTGTCGCACCGGTGGGCGCCCTGTCGACTTGGCTCTTGGTCAGCCTGCTCGGCGCCGATCAGGTAGCGGACGAGGGAGGGCAATGGTGGACCGGGATGCTACTATTTTCCGGAGGAACGTTTTTATGAGTATACAAGAGCCGGTCGCGGCCACTGCCGTGCCTGAAACCAGGCTGACCTGGAATTTGGCGGAAGATATGTCGCTATGCACGCCATGCAAAAGACACGCAAGGCTACGATCACGGGCCGACCAACGGATACGTAGACGGGACATCTAGCAACCAGCGAAAGCTCAAAAATCCCCGGTTACAAGATACCATGGTCACGGTGGCAGGCATGCTTCTACCTCTGCTCACGCAGCTTGGCCACCATCATTAAATCGCACCTGTGATAGTTTGGGAGTTAACGCTTGCGGACCTTGTTGTCGGACGGGCAGGCGGGTGGCGACGCTACCGGCAGCATGTGACAGGAACTCGCATGATGAACGCATGCTAGGCGAGGACGCAAGTTTGATCGAGACGTCATGGCAGGCGCAGAGGGCACAAATGGTCAAAAGCAGCGCTTCCAATGTTTTTCGACATGATATTCTCGCGTACCCGGTCTTTCGCAGTTCGCCTTCTTCTCCTCCATCATGGCCGTTGGAGCGGTGGGGTCACGACATGCAGTGACCTGGCAGGGGAAGAGGAATGCGGAAACCTGACGGGAGCCGACCTGCCAACTGACTCGATGAAGCTTGTTGCGTATAGCAACGGACACGATCGGTTGGCTTGTCTCTTCCAGCCTCAGGCTGGTCGCCTCCACGATGATGATGTGAAGGGAAGAGGAAGGCCATCCGGAGGTCACAGCCCATGTCCCGTCTCTATTTGATCAGTTATATACCGTGCCATGGGGCTGACGATAGCACCTGGGACAGCCTGCGACTTGCATCATCAGCAGGGCCAATCCTACGTCCAAGGCTAACTACCATGTACAACTCCTTCGTACCGACAGGCGTATTGTTTCCTTGAAAATTTTCGAGTCTCCATTGGTCACCAGCGCGTAGAGCCTGAAGCCCATGGCACAGCACTTCCTCCCGCCTCGACACATTAGTTACTAGGCAGGCTGAATGCTATCACGCCTGGGAGGGGGGGGTTTGGGCCCGAGGTAGAGCCGTGTGCCCTGGACCAGCTAATGCACTGAGAATTCTGTATGCAAAAGGGCGGCGCCAAGAGACGATAACGAGACTGAATTGGCTAACTATGACCGGGCTGTCGGAGTCGGCTATATGATAGGGAGGAAGTAGGACGAGCGAGGCCGACATAAACGCCTACGCTCGGGTGACCGACGCCTGGTCTTCCTGGTCTTGATTAGACTCCGCGGGCTGCCAAAGCACTGATCATCCTGTAAAAGAGCTGCATCTACACTGTCCTTGTACTTGGATGAGTCGCCACGCCACGGTGGAAACGGCAAGAATGGCTCGCCGCGTGTTGCAGCAGCTCGGCCGGCCGCAGCGGACGATGTGGTTATCGGTGACTCCAGACCACGGCGTCATGGACCTGGCCGGCTTCACGGCAGACGAGCTGATGGTACGCGATGGCGTCGGCCGCATCTGTGCGCAGTTCCCAAACAGCTACTGGCGGGCGCGCGACGCGGAGGCGCAGGACCCTTGGGAATTTCACGCGGCGCTCGGGGGCGTCGGGCTGGGTGTGGCCGAGGCGACGATGATGCAGACGATTGCCGAGTCCGGGGCGGGCATGGCCGGGGCCCAGGCCGTACACGCCAACGTGTACGCGACGCTGCCGCTAGCGCGCTTTGGCTCTCCGGAGCTGCTGCGCGTCATGATGCCCAAGGTGATGACGGGTGCCTGGCGCGTGTGCTTCGGCATGACGGAGCCCAACGCCGGGCTCGACACGCAACGCCTGACGACGACGGCGACGTGGCTGGGCGGTAACCGGGGATATAGCATCTCGGGACAAAAGATCTGGATCACCTGTGCGCAGGTGGCGTCCAAGATGCTACTGCTGGCGCGGACGACACAGGAGAGAGATCAGGAGGACAGGCAGAAGGCGGAGGAAGAGGGGAGAGGAAAGGAGGGAGAGGACAGGGAGGAGGCGAAGAGAGGGAAGAGCAACGACAAGGAGAAACAGACCAAGGACGGCCTTTCTTCTGCATCGATGTCGACCACCGCCAGCCCCGGACTGACAATGCGACCCATCGCCAAGATGGGCGGCCGGGCGGTGGCGGCCTGCGAACGCGCCGTCTTGGCTCACGGCGGCATGGGCTATGCCGTCGAGTACGACGTGTCGAGCGCTAGTTCAGAGAGAGTCTAGTGCCCCGGATTGCGCCGGTCAGCCGCGAGATGATCCTCAACTTCGTGAGCGAGAAGGCGCTGGGCCTGCCGCGCAGCTACTGAGGTGACGAGATGATGCTCATGTCCGCCGACGTTGTTGGCCTCGCTACGCGGGCATGATAAGTTCGAATTATCTACAAGTCACTCATACCGCTTCTTGGCCTCTCTGCCCTCTTCCTCGGTTGCTTCACGCCACGCCGCACCGGTCATTACGTAAAGGCGAGACTCCACAGGAAGAGCAGCCCATCGTCGGCGTCATTGCTACCCATCCCCCTCACTTCTGGTGCCTCTCTGCTTTTCTGCCTCTGTCTCTGTGTCACCAGCTCCAGGAGGCTGGGAGACGGTCGGCCCATGGCTCCTCCGATCTCGGCCGCGAAAAAGACGCGGGCCAAGCATGCCTGCCGCGAGTGCAACGGCCGCCGTGTCAAGTGTGACGTCACGGAGACGCAGCCTTGCTCCAACTACGTTCTCTCGGGTGCCGCCTGCGAAATTGTTCCGTCACGTCGAGGCCGGTGAGAGGCTCCCCTCGCTGGCTCCCTCCCCCTTCCCTGTCCTAAGTCTGACCCTCGTTCAACTCGTCCGCTTAGATATCTCCGCCGCTCTCGCCGGCTGCGCCCCTGGCGGCTACTGAGCCGAGCGTCTCGCTGAGCTCGTGCCGGGCGTCGGAGGCGCACGCAATCTTGACGGCGGTTACAGCGTCCGGCGAGCCCTTGGTCGACCAGTCCTCGCCGGCGCGCAAAGACATCGATGAAGATAGCGGCACATTGTTCTTCGGCGAATCCAACTTTTTGACTCTGGTGCCCGGTGATGATGCCGATACCGGGAGCAGCCCGGACCAAGTATCCGGTTCCGGGCTTTGGCCCCGGTCCCGGCCGTCCGCCCGCGCAAAAGCCGTGCCTCACCTTCCCCATACCCGGCAGCTCCGGGTGGCCGGTGCAAGCCAAGGTCGAGGGCGCCGCCCTCAGTGCCGGTACGCGGCGCTATCTGCGCGACGAAGGCGCCCTGACGCTGCCGGACCTGCCCGCCTGCCTGCCAGTCCTGCAGGCATACTTCGCCTTCTTCCATCCGTCCTTTCCGATCGTCGACCGGGCCGACACCGCGCGCCGCCTGGCGGCGGCTGAAATGCCGCGCTTCCTGCTACAGGCAATGCTCTTCGTGGGCGCCACGTACTGCGATGATAGTGCCATCTGCGCCATGGGCTTCGATGACCGCTCTGAGGCTAAGCGGCTGCTGTACACGCGCGCACGTCTGCTCTTCCATGCCGACTGGGAAAAAGACGAGATGGTGCTCATCCAGGCCGTCTTCCTCATGAGCTTTTGGCGCGACGGACCGGCCGATGTGCGCGATGTACGTTACTGGCTCGGCGTCGTCATCACCTTGTCCGAGTCATACGGCCTCCACCGATCGTGTGTTTCCCACCTCTCCATCGACCCGTCAGACCCGGCTGACAGTCTTCGTCCTGCTTCAAGCTGCAGGTTCGTGAGCGTCAGGTTGCCGCCGCATTGGGGCTACCGAGCCGCATCCGAGACCAAGACTGACATCAAGCCTTTAACTGCTGGCGACCTCGAATCAGACGTCGACGACGCGCTGTTTGGCTCGTGCCAGCCGGTGCACGTCACGTATGCCATTAAGATGGTTGATATGGCAAGACTTTGCGTACGCTGCCCTCTCTTCCCCCCCTTTCGCGGGAACCCCCGATGTCGTGGCCTGCGTAGTTGTCGTCTAAGCAAGCGTCGCCGTAGTCGGACGCGTCATCGACCTACGCTTCTCGCCCGGCCAGCCAGCCTCAGCGGCGGCTGACGTCGAGACGCTCGACCAGGCGCTCGAGGCGTGGCGACGGAGCCTCCCGGACGGCATTAAGTACGCCGCCGACGAGGGCAGCGAATCGGTCTGGACCTGTCTCTTGCATCTGGCTTACAAGTACGACCTCGGAGGCCCAAAGGCGGTGGCTCGGACGCTGACTGCGCGACAGCCACCTCCGAATCCTAATCCATTGGGACAGCTTTCTCCGTCACGACGCCGGCAACCCTTGCAGTCAGGTGGTGATGACCGCGGCCAGGGCCTGGCCGGTCGCGTGGCCGAGCACCGGGCGCAGATGTGCCTCCTCTGCCTGCAGGAGATACAGACGTACTGGAGCATCAATAACAACGTGCTCGACCTCTTCCTGCACTACCTGGATCGCTCCATCGCCGGCCGGCTCCATGTCGCCCTGGCCGAGCACGCACACGCGGCACCGAGCTGCCCGGCCAAGAGGTCGCACACGCCGCCTCCGGGCGTCGCCGGTAGCCATATCCCAGCGCGGCCGCGGCCGGGGAGTGACAGCGGGACGGCTCGGGCGGCAGAGCAGACGCGCCCCGTCGACGAGCCGCCAGAGAAGCCGCCAGAGCAGCCGCCGTACGCTGGCCTCGTCGGCACACAGTGAGAGGGAGACGATACCCTCAGCGACTTGGGCTTTTTCTTGCAGACCGACGACGCCTTTTCCCCGGCAAGGGCCTCGACATGCTAGGGCGCTCTCTATGAGTGAGCCGGTCAGATAAGGGGCTCATGCTCGACCGCTCGCAGCCTGCCACGTTTGATGATGCGACTTCCGCGGACAAGGGCAACGGGATCTTGGGTAAGCAGACACAAACGGTCCGCAACATGGCGCTAGCAGCCGGGGTGCCCAACGCTGTGTATAGCCAAATGACTAGTATCTCTATATGCTCAGTCTCTACACGCTCAGTGGTATACAAGGGACCTGGCGCACCAGCGACAGGACTTTGGACGGGGGAGAAGAATATGCTTAAAAGAAATCAAAAGCAGAAGCCAACCAGGCTTGCGCCCGACGCGCCGGCCCCATCATACAAGACTGACACGGTCATCGTCGACGAAATCCCTGACGTGCATGCATCGGCCACGCGGACAATTGGCGTGGAAGACGAGGGTGGTGTCATTGACGACGGAGGAAGCCCCACCCGGCGACACCAGGCCCAAGCGGTCGTTGGTCTCGGCCAGGGCTTCGGAGCCGCGCCTGTAGGGCCCACGAATGTTGTCCGCGGTGGCGTAGCGGATGTCGTAGTTGGGACTGTTGAAGCTGTCGATGCTGAAGAACAAGACATAGGTGCCATCGACGTGGCGGTAGACGAAGGGGGCCTCGACGAGGGTCTCGATGCCGATGCGATCAAGGATTCTGATGGGGCCGCCGATCTTGTCGATGCCGTTCTGGGCCACCTCCTGCAACATGATGGCGGTGGAGACGCGGGGATCGCGGCCGTTTTTGCAATCGCCTCCGGGGCCGATGGTGTTGCCGTCGTTTTTGTACATGTAACGCTTACCGTCGACGTCTTGGAAGCCGGCCTGGTCGATCTGGCCGCCGACGGACAGGTCGCAGACCAGAGGCTGGTCGCGCGGGGCGTAAGGGCCGAGGATGGTCCTGCTGACGGCGACGCCGACGCAGTGCTGGCTCGGGCTGGAGGCAACCTCGCCGCTGTAGTAGAGGACATAGGTGCCGTCGTCCATGATGCGGACGTCGGGCGCGTAGGTGTTGCGGCCGGTGAAGAAGAGACCGGAGCGCGGCAGCAGGTTGGCGTCGAGCTTGGTCCACGGCCTATGCGGCGCCGGCGCACTCGCAACCTGGACCTGGAGGTGACGGTCGCCGCCGGCGGTGGCGAAGGCATACCAGGTGCCGTCGACGTCCTGCAGGATGCTCGGGTCCGGGAAGTCGCTGTCGATGACGGACACGTCGGCAGCTCGGGCGAGCAGGGACAGACCGCTTAACAGCCAGCACAGGAGCGAGTACATGGCGGCAAGGCGAGAAGCGAAGGGAATGCAGGCCAAAGAGGGCGGAGCGAGCGCGCGAAGAAAGGGAGAGAAGGAAGAGTGTGTGGACGACGCCGGCAACGAGATGAAGACGAGCCGTGCCACGGTCGAGAGCCCAGGCGGTTTTTAATGAAGGTCCGTGGCAGCTCTCCCTTTTAATAGTTGACTCATAACTCCCTCCCCGCTCAGTGTAATCAGACATTGCAGGGAGAACGGGGGCATCGTCGCCCACTCACCTTGTCGTCATAGAGCAGGGCGTCGGAACAACGACGAAGATGAATGACCTGGCCAGCATCGTCGGGCTGTGCGCAGATGACTCGAGGCAATAGATGATCTGTTGACTGGGCTCAGAAGAGCTCCCGATGTCGCCAGCGGGAGGGCCAAGCGACTCTTCAAATCTGCGCACTAGCCCTGCCGGTTCCGGGGCGACACTTGGCGGAGCTGATTTGTCGAGAGAGGGGAAGAAGGCGCGGACGGAGGAAGAAGCGGGCTTGATAGCGAGGAGAGAAGGGGGAGCCAGTGTGTTTCCTCCTTGTGTTGTTGAGACATGGGCAGGAGGCAGGCTCACCGGGACAAACAGACGAGCGACGACTAAGACGGATAGACGGAGTCGACAGGGCCAAGGCAGGGAATGTTGCGAGACTCCAGCGAAGAACCAGAGGCAAAGGGCTTGCCAAGGCCCACGGCCAAGAGGTGTCAAGGGGTCAGAGCCACGACGAGGTGCAAAGGATCGATCAGACGAGAGGCGCGCCGAGCGGGCAAGATTGGCCAGGAGCAGACGAGAGACCGATCCCGTGATACATGACGGGGGGGCAAGGGGGTTAGAGATAGGATCGTGGAGCGAAGTCATGGACAAAATCCGACATGCTGGACCTTTGAAGGCAGACGGGAGATAAGATGCCAGCGCAGCGGGGGTGGGGGCAGGGGAGAAGGGGTGTCAAGGGCGAGTTCTTGGTGCGCAGACGACGATCAAAGGCCAAGCCAAGCGTCGGGTCCGCAGACGAGGCGGCGGCGATGTGCATGACTGATGCTTTTCCGCTGCCAGATTTTTCGCTTCATATCGTGCGACGAACGGAAGAGGAAAATTCGGAGGTTTTTCGTCGCAGCTGGCGCTTTCTTTCGCCTCCCCCTTTTCCTCCGAGACTGGTCGCGAAGGCGAAAGAAAGCGTGTGGCGGCCTGCAAAATCAATCGACCTGCGATTGGGGGCACTGGCGGCAGAGCCAGGGCCTAAAAAAAAGAAACGAGCAGAAGAAAGAAAAGAAACGAACGGAACGTGAGCCAGGGCCTAAAAAAAGAAACGAGGCAAGAAAAAGAAAAAGAAAGACCCAGGGACGAGTGAGCGGGAGAGACCAGGCCAGGGCCCTGTGCTGTTTTGGTGCGCGTGACGAGACCCGAGCCCCGAGTCACCGGGGATGGGGGGATGGGCGTCATCACTTGCTCTATGAAACCGCGGAGCCGGCGCCGGCCAAGCGTTTGTCGTCGGGGCGGCCACGAGGTCTTGGATGCGTGGCGAGCAGAGGAGCATCGTGGTACCGACGATTCGGGCCGGTCGCGTCACGCTGGGGGGACGCACGCGCACACGCATGCTCACATGACCCGGATGGGTAAGAATGGGGTCTCGGCTGGGAAAAGGCTAGCCGGTGCGTCTTCCGGCACACAGTCGACGAGACGGGGCTACAAGGCGACGACACGAGGCGAGGCCTGGTGCCGCAGTGCGACACAGACGCGGACACAGGCAACAGCAGCGACAGCGGGCGCATGACCAGACTTTTCCTTGTTCTTCTCCCACACTCGAGCTTTGGAGGCGACGGCGGGCGCGCCTAGAGAAACCAGCGAAAGACGTCGACGCGCGGCCCGGCGCGCAGACGGTGGGTGGGCACGTGACGGGCCTGGAGGCGGAGGCCGGCCCGGCGGTTGCGGCGGCGGTTGTCGAGCAGCATGTACAGGCCGAGGCCGGTGGTGACGAAGACGCCGGCGGCGCCGAAGCCAGCGGCGGTGATGAGGGCCGGGCGGTACTGCGGGGCGTCGCGCTCGCGGAACATGGAGCCGGCCACGAGTCCCATGAGGTTAGCCAGGGGCACGCCCATGGCCGTCAGCGCCAGGCGGCGGCCATCGTCGGCGATGTTGTTGTTGTACCAGGCCGACAGCAGCACCGACGGGGCCGAGGTGCCCCAGCACATCATAAAGGTGGCGGCGTAGGCCAGCCGCGGCTGAGCGACGACGTCGTCGACGGCGGCGTAGACGGCGAAGCCGGTCAGGGTGAAGACGAAGCCGGCGACGATGAAGGGCGAGCGCAGGCGCGCGTAGTCGGAGCCAAAGGCCAGCAGCAGCAGCATGGCGGCGCCGGTGGCGCTGGGGGCCACGGTGTACAGGTTGGTGGTGACGGCGGAGAAGCCCAGGCGGGCGACGATCTGCGGCAGGAAGAGCGTCACCGACTGCAGCGGCACGCCCACGCACACCTCGATGGCCAGGAAGACCAGCGCAGTCGGATGGGTCAGGACACGCAGCGCGTCGCGCAGCTGCAGTCGCCGGCCGCCGTCGCCGGCCGACGAGTCCGTCTCGATGCGGCGGCGCGCCAGGCGGCGCTCGGCCTCGTCGAGGAAGCCGGCCTCGGCCGCGCTGGCCGGCAGCCACAGCCAGGCGGCCGCGGCCACGAGCAGGCTGAGCCCGCCCTCGAGCAGGAAGAGGTAGCACCAGGGCGCCAGCCGCGACGCCGGCAGGCTGAAGACGCCAAAGGCGAGCAGCCCGCTGAAGGCGCCCGCCAGGTTCGAGGCCGCATAGAAGACGGCCAGCCGCCGCGCCAGCTCCACGCGCCGGTACATGGTGGTCAGGTAGTAGACGGCCACGGGGAAGTAAGGCGCCCTCGGCCATGCCCAGGAACCAGCGCAGCGCGAACAGGCCGCCGAAGTCGCGCGCCGCCGCCGTCAGCAGAGTCATGGAGCCAAAGCTCAGCGTCATGGCCGCCAGCGCCCGCGCCGCCCCGAGCCGCTTGCTCGCCAGCGCCAGCGGCGGTGCCAGCACCACGAACGGCACGAAGAAGATGGCCACCACCAGGTTGTACTGGCCCTCGCGGAACCCGAGGTCTGGCGGCCGAGGCCGAGGGCCGGAGCCCCCGAGTCGTCAGCCCGCGCGTCGGCAGCCGGAAAGACAGACGAGGAGAAGCATCGCTCCACGGCCTCCGCGCCTCCGCCTCTGCCGCAAGAACTCACACATGGCGGCCAGCAAGGGCAGGATGCGCACGTCCAGCTTGCGGCAGAGCCTGCGTTCCGCCGCGCCATCCACCACGCCGCAGGCCACGTCGGCGCCCGGCTCCTCCGTCGGCTGCGTCGTCTTGGCTGCCTCGTCCGCCTCGTGGCGGTCCTCGATGGCCATGCTCGCGCGCCGGGTGCCTTGTCGACGGGTAAAATGAGCACACGCGCGTGCCGCGAGAGAGACAGACTTGGATGGAAATCGCCTCAAGCCCTGCTCTTCATTGCCACCCCTCCCTTCCGCTTCCCTTCTTCCTTGGCTGCCTTGTCTTATGCCCAAGCAGGCAGCCCGGGCCAGGGGCAAGAGGAACCGGGTGGGTTCAGGGGAGGGGGGACGAAGCTTGTTGGCCACCATCATTCCCTCGCCTCCCTGCCCTTTCCCCACGCCCACCGCTCTCTCGCACCCCCCCAGCGGCCCGGGGCGATGCTGGTCCATGGACCTCTTGTCCCGGCGGCGATCCTCCAATTGCGGCTCACCCCCTCCCTGGACCAGGCGAAAGAGGCCAGCCGTCGTGCTGGAACGGGCTGCAGCCGCCCCCCGCCCCTGTCTCGCAGTCATATGTCGCCATCGTCTCGGCGCCATGCCTGTCACCGGCTGCCACGTGTTACGGACAACACTCGGCTGCCTGCGCTCTTGTACGGAGAAAAGAAAATCATATACAACTCACTCGCCCGCCGTTTGCGCGTCAGCTGGCGTGGGGGCCGCCAGGCTGTGGCAACCGCCGGCCTCCGAGTCCCGGAACGCCAGCGCTCTCTTTCGCCCGAACGGGCTGATTGCCCTTGCATGGTCTTGCTGGGGGGCTCGTCTCCTATGGTTGCCTCTCCCCTCGGCTCATTAGGTTGCTCATGAACGGGAGCAAGGGGGGGGCCTGGACCATGCGGGCCTGGAAAGAATGGGATTGACGACCAGCCCAGCTGGGCGAAGCGCGTTCGAGATGGAGCTACAGCTCATCGATGCTTCGCTTCTTTCCCCGAGGGCACACCCGCCACAGCATGCGACGAGATTCCCGCGTCCCCCTCAATACGACGGGCAAGCTACAAAGTTGTAGGCATCGCAGTGCATGTTGGGGAGCCACATGTCCCGGCTGCGAATAGGCCAGCCACTCCTTCCACCGACAACATGCCATCCGGAATCAGATTATGGGTCGACTCTCTTGCTTCTCAACGCGTGGGGAGAGAGTGCAGAAGGGAGGGGGCTCCGATTCTGGATGGCTCGATCGTGGAGTCGCCGCTTGAGTGGAACAAACTTGGACACATGGATAGCCGGACAGGACTGAGGGGCTAGATTGGCTGTATCGACCGCCGTATTACAGCAACACAAGCCAGTGGACAGGCAAAAAAAATGTGGACAGTGACAAGCAGGCATGACGGATCGCAATCGCGATAGGGGCGAAAAATAAAAAAACCCAAAAAGAGGAGAGAGGCTCACCAGCCTCGCGCCCGGACCCAGACGTCGACAATCTCGTCCTCCCGCCCAACGCGGTCCTCGTCGACGACCAAATACCAGCCAAAGTGACTGCTCGCAATGCAGGCATGGTTGGGCCACAGCCTGACCTTGTGACGACCTCAAAGGGAGGCTCTTGCTCGGGCGGTGGCCCATGCTCGTCGTCGTCGCCGCTCCGCCACGTCAGGATGCTGTGCTCCTGGGAGAAGCGGCCGACGATCCAGCCGCTGAAGCGCTCGACGTCGACCACCGGCATGGCCGCCCCGGGCCGTCCCCACGGCGTCACCATGGCCATTCCCTCGTACGCTTTGCAGGGCTCGCGGCCGAGGGCCAGCACGCCCACACCGATGAGGGCCTCGGCCGTCGGGGCGCCAGGGCGCGAGGCCGATGACGCCGGGCCGGCCGGGCCGGCACTCCCGCGGCCGGGCTAGAGGCTGTGTACTTCGGCCAGCATCGTCAGGGCCAGGTCGGCCCAGGAGAGGCGCGACAATGGCAGGCTGTGCGCCGCCAGCTGCTGCAGGTCGAGCAGCGGGTAGACGCCGGCGTGCATCTCGGCCAGGAGCGTCCATGGCGGCGCGGAGGTCGGCGTCGGCGACGCGCCGGCCAGCAAGGCGCGCATCTCGGCGCACAGCATCGCCAAGGCCGCGGCTCGGTCGCCGCCGCCGTACGAGTGGCCGGCGTGCGAGTAGAGGCCGGCCGCCAGGACGGCGTCGGCGAGCACCGCAAAGGCCGGGCTGCCCACCTCGACGCCGGCACGCCGTCGGCCGGCTCGCTGCCGTGACCAAGGCACCACGCCCGACTGCTCGTGCAGCGCCACCGCCGCCGCCAGCTGCGCCGGGTCGTCAAGCAGCACCGACAGGCTGCCTGGCCCCGGTCCCGGTCCGCCATCAAGGCGCCGGCAGCAGGAACTTGGCCTCGGCCAGCGTCGAGACGACCAGGTACACCGGCCTCGTGTCCTCGTCGCCGCCAACCTGTAGGTGGGCCAACTCGACCGTCTGTAGGCACCGTCCTCGTCAGCCCAGTGGCGGCCCCCCTCGGCCGACGCCGGCGTTGGCCCAAGCTCCCAGGGAAAGGCAACCTTGTGTGTCTTGACGTGGGCGCGCCACGCCAGCCCCAGCGCGTCGCAGGCCCGCAGCAT
>KN173742.1:43848-64345 GCA_000758425.1 Nilaparvata lugens yeast-like symbiont | reverse complement strand
CTCCGCCGCCTGTCAGCCATGAGCAACCCTCGGCTCGCAGAGACGAGTATATACGAGCACATACAGAGCGGCGGCACGGCAAATGCCAGCACCATGTTGAAGAGCCAATTAATGGCCGTGCTGAGGGACACGGCCTTGGCCCGGATGCGCGACAGAAAGATCTCCGCCGGATAGGTCCACGAGGCCGGCCCCCAGGTTGTGGCAAGGTGGCAACGAAGAGGTACGAGCAGGCGACAATGGCAGACGAGGCTGGCTTGTCCCGCACAACGACCCAGCTGATGTCCTTGTTCTGGCTCGTCCGCGTCTCGACCCGTATTCGAGCGACCGTGGTGCTGCTGCAGCGCGCCGGAGATGAAGAGCCAGGTCATCATGAAAAAGGAGCCGACGACGAGCGCCGGCCGCCGCCCCCATTTGTCGAGCAAGAACATGGCCGGTAGCGTCATGGTGACGATGATGTACTGGATGGCCGCCGTCAACAGTGGCGACCCGATCTCGGCACTCTCCATGACGTAGACGATGTAATCTGCAACAGCGACAACCGCGAGAACAACAACCCTCTCACCCTTTTTAGTCAGATCATCTCTGTTTGCTTGATCCTGCGCACCATCACATGGCCATGGCCTTGGCATCGCCCGGCCCGGCGCCCAGGCTCGAGGCCACGCCGTACTGGATGAAGAACTGGATCAGAATGCCCCAAGTGATGCCCCATTGGTGCAGGCTGCCGGCCCGAAGTCGGGTCAATCTCCGTCAGGGCAACGGGGGGGGGGCCGAGCACGAGCACCACTGACCTGACGACTCGCCCTCGTATCTCCTTGGGCGAATCTCCGACTTTTTGCGTCCCTTCTTCATTAGCCAGGCCAGACTGTCCCCGGCCTCGACTTGTCGCTTCCTCTCGCCCCCGCACGCACCTGGTAGACGGGCACGACGGAGCTCGCGATGCCGACGCAGACGCCGGCAACCGACCGGCCCACGCACAGCATGGCCACGTTCTGCGCCGCGTTCTGCACCATGCTGCCGACGATCCACAGCACGCAGCCCAGCTGCAGCGCCGCCTTGCGCGACAAGCTGTCCGCCAGCAGCGACGAGACCAGCGAGCCCACCAACGAGCCCGCCGGCATCGAGGCCGTGATGCCGCCCTGCCGGTACGACACCGGCTGCCCGAAGAAGCGCTTTTAGGCATGCATGCCCATCACCCCCGACATAGACGAGATGTCGAACCCGAACAGCCCGCCGCCTGCCTTGCGTGGTCGTCCGCGCCTCCCTCCCCCCCTCCCCTCCGAATTGCTCAGTTACTCTTCTCGTCTGCGAACCAGCTCCCTCCTTGGGCTGATGGGGTACTTGCCTATCGCCTCAAAAGAGCAGATGATGTAGACCTTTCGAGCCTTTGGGCCCTTTTTTTCCATCGCGGGCGGCAAACCCAGAAAAGTCGTGTTTTGCCCGAGACTCTCTCGACAAGGACACGCACGCAACTCCAAGGTTCACCCCTATTTTTTTATAACCGCGCTTCGCTGCTCTGCTCACAAGTCTCGATAGAGTTCAAAGCCTCATGCATGAACCTCTTCCCTAGGCGCCTGAAACTGCCTAGTCTGTCCATGACTGCCTTCCGCCATACATTGGCGCGGTCCCCCCCTCCCTTTTCCCCTCTCTGCCTTGCCAAGTCGCAACGCAGCCAGCTCCAGGAGCTCTTACTCTCCCTTCCCGCCAATGCCCAAAACCCCCCTCTCCACAGCTCCGCGTCGAGCAAAGTCTATAGTGAGGAAGAAGGGCGGCGATTACCGCTGGCTTGCTGCGCCAAGCACTTGCTCTCTCCCTTCACTGCAGGCGTCAGTAGCTGCCCAAGCATAGCACAACAGCATCCTATTCTTTAATCGATAGATTCATCATTGACGCATCTCTCTCCGTCTGTACAAATCGCAGAGCCGCATAGCGGACACGAAGCAGACAACTCGAGCAACACAAGGAAACAATAAACAAAAGGCGTGCTCGGTTGCCACGATACCCGAACCGCGCTAGTCGTTTTGTCCCGCGCCTCCAAGGGGTCCAGCCCTCACCGGCGTCTGTCCGTGTCTCTCGAGATGCCGCCGCCCTAAAAACGCCGGGTATCTCGGAAGGACCCATAACCCACCAAAGTCGCTGTCGCTCGCCGATCCTACTCTTTGCCAAGCATCCAAGTTAGTCCGTGCGAGATGCCGTCGTGGCCTCGTGTAGGTGCCCGAGAAACGATCGCTGCATTTGGAAGGATGAGTAATCGCCTCGGAAGAGAACGTCGAGAATGCCGCCCCGGTCAGGATGGCGCGCAATTTCATCCATCCGATCGCGCAGGTCGAGGAAGGCGTCGTGGAAACGATCCAGAATCTCTCTGGTGTTGGATGAGCCACCGGAAATGTCGTTGGAGGAGTTGTTTGGATCGATGATGGAGAGACGGTTCGTTTTCTTATATGCAAAAGACGAAACTTCCGACTGTACGCCTTGTCAGCTTTCTTGCGCGCGTCACTCAAAAACAAAAACCAAAAAAACTCATATCAAGAGGTGAAGGGGGTTCACGGTGACCTTTCGCACATAGCCAACCGGATGCGTCAGTGAAATGGCCACCCGATCGTATTTGAGTTGGCGGCCGTAGAGCTCGAAAAAGTCCAGCAGGAGTTCGCCCAGGTGGTGTTGCCCGACGAGGTCGCGGCTCTGAACCTGCGGCATCAGCTGCAGCATGCTGACCACGAGACATATGACGGAAAAGCCGCCGATGCCTCCATTGACTGGCTCATTCAAGCCACGCATGAGGAGAAAGTGTTTGATGATGGTGACGAGGATAGGCATGACGGGATATTCCTGTCTCCAACGCAGAAACGTCTCTACCGCCTGCACGCCTCCGAGGTTCTCAAACGACACGTCCACTTTGATGCCCGTGGCCTTATCCACGTACTTGACGAGCGGGATGCGCGCGTGCGCAATCACTTCAATCGACTTGGCTTCGGCTACGGTCTGGTCCATGAGGAGCCTCTGGAACTTAAAGAGACAGCTCTTGGTGCGGTACACGGGCGTTCCGCCGCACATGAAGCTGGCCGAGCAGATGACGATATCCATATGGTTCGCAATCAGGCCTAGTCGAATGCAATGCTCAAAGTCTTTCGGTTTCACAAATTCGTAAAAGTCGATTATTTCCTTGTGCAGTCTGCGGGACCGTGGTGAGCGGGCGAGCGGCAGGCAAAGGTGCGCTTTGTGACGAGTACTTACCGAACAGGCATGTTGTCATCAGCGAAGAGGCGCGTCCTGGCCCACGGGCATGCGTCCTGGCCCCTTTTGGCTCTCCACACCTCCAAGACGTTTCCCCTCGCCGGCGTCATGGCCGTCCTCTTGAATTGGCCGTAGTTGGGAGGCTTGATCTCATCGTCCAAAGTGCGCTTGCGTGAGCCCAGAGGTCCAGAGCGGTCCGTTGCGGCGCCTGTATATTGGACGTCTGCGCTGACAGGGTTTGCGGCCAACGGCTTTGACGAGCAAGCTGGTTAGGTCGCCGGTCATTATGGACTGGAAATCGGGTTGCGGGCGACTTACATCATCCTCCTCGTCGCTCGATATGCCGATGAAGTCGAGGGTCGCCGGAGGTGCCGTCGGGTTGGACGGAGTTCCGAGGCGGGCTCGACGGATGAGCTGGACCATGTCTCGCTTTTTGCGCGTCGTCTCGTCTGAGCAAGGCAGTGCCGTGTAGGGGTCTGGGTTGGACCACTTGGCCGCGGCTAGCGCGCTTGCGGGTTCTGTCTGGGTGCGAACGCGCTTCCGGGCAGGGCCCTCCGATTCGGAGCCGGATATATCCATAACGACTTCGTCGTCAGACAACTCGTCGACATTGCGGAACTTGACCCCAGCCTCGCTCTCGCCTACGCGCTTTACCGGCACGCGAAAATAGTTGCCCGAGACCAGGGCGCGCTCCGAGGGGCGGGGGGCGGCCACAGAGGACGTCCACCGTGCCGCGGGGGCCCGCGGGGATCCCGCCCGGACGGCCGGCCGGGGAGGGTTGGTACAGACCCGACCGCCACGTCGGCTTCTCCACGCGAAAGTCGTTGGAACGAGCTTCCGTGGCGTCTGGAGTCGTGGTCACGGTACGAGTGGTAGCCGTCGCGATGCTCACGGCACTGGTCGGTCGGGCGCCAGCTGTCGTACAGACCCGGTGGCGTCGTAGGTCGGTGGCTTTTGGCGTCGCCGGGGATCGCATAGCCGTGACGTGGTTCTTGGGCGTAGCCTGACATGCCGAGCCAACTCGCATCTGCGGAAGCTAAGCCCAGGTCGAGGTGCAGGGGCGCGGCCTTCAGCCTGTGTCTTGATGAAATCCGAATGGACGCAACGGAGGCAAGAATGCACACCTCTTTTGTGGGGCAGATGACGCGTGGTGATTGGCTTGGTGGTCGATAACGGATGCGTCAGCAAAAGCACAGAGGTCTTTTCCAGCTGAGCGCAGGTGGCTGAGATGGGTCGATTGGCAGTTGCTGGCGGCTGCATTCCTTCGTCCGTGATCTGCCAGCCTAGGTGGGTATTTACCGTGGCTCATCGCTGCTCGCCACGCACCTTGGTTACGGCAACAAGAGGTCGGCCGCTGTGGGCACTGACCGTGGACTTTGACAGCCCGTACATTGCGTATGCCGGATTTGCTTCGCTCAGGCTAGTAGGAAAATGTAAAAAACGAAGCGGCGACTTTGCGGCTTTACGGTGTGCCCGGCGAAGGCTGAGGGCATCTAAGCAGATGCGAGATGTCGGGTTGCTACGGCGTCAGACAGCTTCATCACAGAAGAAAAAATAGATTGCGGCGTGAAACGCAAGGGCATATTGTCAGAGGTGTAACGGTGATGATGGCGTTAATAACTTTGCACAATTGACCAAGGAGTTGTTAAGGTGTCGCAGATGGAAGGAAGATCGGTGTGCTTGCCGTGGCAATACCGATGCAGCTGTTTGTTTGCCCGCGAACTGCCTCAGCTCGAGCTGCGGTCGACATCGTTCAGGAAACAATAACGGGATTACCCCACTTCCAATACTCCTCATTGATTGAGGCTCGGGGCTCTACTGTACGTAAAGCAATCATGAGAGACGATCCAGTATGGCTGTCCAATCTTGCCGTCTTGCCCAATCCTCCCACGTCATCGGGCAGTCGATGCCGGCCTGATTCATCACAAAACTTAGTGCTTGCCATCATGAAGCTGTACTCGATGCGTCCTCTTCTTTCTCTCACCTTTCTAATATCCTCGGCCGTCAGCAGTGCCATACCCCCGTCGTAGCCTGGGTCGGACGAGTAGGAGAACATGAGGGCGACCTCGACGCCCAATTCCCTGTCCGGTGTCACGGCAATCATGTCTTCGGCAGTAGCCTGTCGATAGCGCACGGTGTACCCGGCAATCCGACCCCAAATCTCTAGGAAGGCAGGCCAAGTGCAGGTCGTCCCTGCGGCCATGTAGGCCCCGCCTGGCGGCATCTGGTACACGGCGTAGGTGAAGTTGCCTATGTCACCGACGGAGTCAAAGTGAGGAGCAAGCTTGGCTGGAGAAGTAGTGAATGCCATCTCAACGCTTCCGTCTGCTTGCTGCTTACACAGAGTCGGTCAGACATTCGGAGAGAATGTCAGACGACATTGCGCCACGACTACACACTTGCCTTGGACAGATAGGACTCGGGGAGAAGATTGAAGCTGATGAAGTAGCCGGTGTGTATGCATGACATCTTGGCGGCTAGCTCTGGATGTTTGGCTTGAACATAGGCTGGAAAGACTTGGGCCTTCGCATCGAAATGGTAGAGGTCCTTGTATCGGCCGCCGCTAAACTCGTGAGCATTGCTCAGGGTGGAAACGAGGAAGCCGTTGGCATCCAGCGACGCGAGCGTCTCGGCAGCAGCATCGGCAACGTTGATACCCTGCTGGCGCTCGACGTCTGCGGCGAACCGGCGACACGAGACGCCCTGGGCGCGGGCGGCGGCGCGGCAGTCCGGGCGGAAGGCCTCCCAATAGTTAGTGACGCTGAAGATGATGTTGGCGCCCGCGAAGGCGGTCACGAGGCTGGAGGCGTCATCAAGGTTGGCTACGACGACCTGGGCACCCAGGGCGGCGAGGTCGGTCAGCCGCGGCCGACGAGGCATCACGCGTGAGGACACGGACGGTGGAAGCCGGCCGTCCAAGAAGCGCCTCCAGCCTGCCACGCTCGGCCACCATGCTGGTTCGTCGAAGGCGGGAGAGAAGTTGCTTCAGTCCGATACGTCGGCGCGAAGACACGGCTGTTGATGGCTGGCGCACCTTGCCTGCATGATCAGGCGGTGCCTGCTTTCTTGGACATCACATCCTTTGTCAGCACCCCTTTTTTCCCTTCTCGGCTTGTAGCCACTTTGCTCGTTGTCTACGAAGTGTTCGTCTCTCTGCGAAGTAGCCAGGGAGACATTGGACTCGTTCGTACTGTCAAGTTGTGGGCCCTCTCGCGTAATTCGCGTTTTGCACGATAAACCCCACTGAGGATCCTTCTCACGGGGTTCAACCAGCTCCCTCGGGGCTCGTCCCTACAGCGCGCGGCGTAGGAGAGCTCTTTGAGGAAATGTGGTCGATTGTCCCAGAAAGAGAAGGAAAAGCTATATCCGCGACCTTTCGGGCTCCTATTTATACATGTGCGTGCCCTAATGTGGTCACGTGAAATATGCTTCCTTTTCCACCAAATCCACGGATCCTCACCACCGCGTGAGCTGATATATTTGATTATTGTTCTCGTCAGGGTTGCAAGCTGAAAGCACGTTTTACACGGCCACCAATTTCTAGGTCAGTGGTGCCAGGGCGTGGCCTCTGCAAGTCTCAAGTTTTAATGCCGTCAAGTTCACGGCTAGGGCAAATTGACGAGGACTAGTGTTTTGGTTCCCCGTCATAGCAGCATAGCGGTCACTTATCAACTATCTTGTTGCATGTCGGTGGCATGCTCGTCGCTGTCAAGGATACGCAAAGGCTCGATAGCCTGTTTGGACCATTGGCCAACTTGAAGGGCAACGCCCCGTGAGGGGGACATTGCCAAAATGACGGTGAAAGCCTGGCGAGACATATCGCCATATGAAGAGAATGCACCCTGATATTGCTCGCACAAGCAAATCGCCAGGAGACAAATATGTTCCCACAAAAACTCTTCATCCTGTCCCTAAGCTCTTGTGGCGAGACGTCCCTGGGATGAAACAGAAGAAGCGAGGTTGGGGCCTTGGAAAGATTGCCCGTCACAAGTTGCGGGCTGATTTTGTCTGGATGCTTCTTTTCGTCCCTAGCCTCACCAAAAGAACGTCACCAGCTGGCTATGTCTTCGTTTATTCGCGGGATCATGAATGTGGAGACGCCCGTAACGTTGTCCGTGATGCATCAGATCAGGACACGCAACAGCCATTTAACCGGTAGGTAATCTTCGGATTTTCTTCCATTAGTCCGGGTCAATACACCCGCAATTCCTGTAGACATCATTGCAGGGTTCTATGGAGAAGGGCACAGTTGAAGCCATAGGCTTCCATGATTTTCAGCTGCACCGACCGACCGACAAGGGGTCAGGGGGCGGTGTGGTGGTTCGGTGCCTTCCTGTTTCCCTCTTGCCTCTTGTCTCTTCCTCCTTTGCTCTTTGCCTTTGCTCCTTTGTCAGCACCCTTTTTCCCGTGGAGCCGTGATTCATAGCCACCGGCCTCATCATTCGCCTTCTCACTTATCGACCCTCTCCTAGCTGCCATTGGCAAACACATCGTTCGCCCATCTTATCAACGGCCATGTGAGCCGCTCGGTAAGCACCCACGACTCGTAGTCCTGCGCGCTTTGAGGCCCTCCAGCCCACCCTAGACCCTGCTGCGTCCGACGCTCTGCGGAATGCTTCAGCTGCACGGCGAGAGCAGAGACAAAAAGATGGGGCGTCGGCTGGTCGTTGACCCTGAATGCTCATCGTCGCTCCATTGTGTCTTGGATCCGCAGACCGAGGCCTACCAAGAAGATAGCGCAAGCATCATCGATTCGGCATACGGCTCCGACGGCGACAGCGCCATGACCGGCTCCGTCACCTCGTCCATTTTCAACTACGAGTACGAGAACGGCCGGCGATATCACGCCTACCGCAAGGGCCAATATGTGCTTCCCAACGACGCTCAGGAGCAGGAGCGTCTCGACCTGCAGCATCACATCTGGCGCCTGATACTGAGCGGTCACCTCTTCACCGCGCCACTGCCGCCCCCGGACAACTGCTCCGACCTGCGGATCCTCGACCTCGGTTCGACTACATCCACGGCCGATCCCTCAGTGGTACCTCATCTAACTGGGCCCGCTTCTACCACCAGGTCATGGACAACCTGCACCCTGGGGGCTGGATTGAGATGCAGGAGTACGATGCCTGGATCTTCAGCGACGACGACAGCTTCGAGCGCGCCCCATGGACCCGGGAATGGGTCGAGAAACTGGACGCTGCCAGTAAGATGTACGGCAAGCAGATCAACGTGACCAAGTACCAAAAGCGGTGGATGATGGATGCTGGATTCGAGGACGTCCAAGAGACTGTTCACCGAGTAGGTAGCCCTGGGCTTTGGAGCAGGGAGGCGCTTTCTCTCCTTGACGCGGCTCTCAACCTATCGTGCCACGCCATATTTTGGGGACAGGCTCCGTTTTGAGAGCACAAGCTGATGCGTAGATCGGCTTGTAGATACCCATCGGCCCATGGGCCAAAGACGCCACTCAAGGAGATAGGCCGCTACGAGCTCGTCCATATGCAGATGTCAGTCGACTCGCATACACCCGCCCTCTTCACCTGCGTCCTGAACTTTTCGCAAGACCAGGTCATGGTCCTGATGGAGGGGGTCAAACGCGAGTTCAGGAACCGTGACCTGAGTTTGATCACGAGCTATCGTTTTATCAGGGATCACAAGCCAGGCAGCTCCGCCTGAAGCGTGTCTACCCGCCGCTGGAAGCGAGGCCATTTTCACGAGTCAGCCAGGCTCACGAACGATGCTGGGCAAATGAAAAACAGAGAGGCGCGAAGAAGTTGACGGTGCCTGTAGTAGCATCTTGGGGGCTGTCCACAGCCCTCGTTGCATTGGCTTCGTTGGTCGCCAGGTGTCACGGTGAACATGAGCTGCCGTGCGTTCGTCTGGTGATTCATGTAGGGTATCGTACTGGTTTGACTGGACCAGTTGATACAGAGCGCCAGGATGTCATGGGCTGAAGCAGCTCGCGTAGGAACCAAGCCGGAAAGCACCGAGAAACTCTACGCCAGTTGAGCTGCACGTTGCACCAGAGTGCGTATGCAGGAGCCGCCGCTTCAAAGCCTATCTCGATGCTTCGTCGCGAGCCTCGGTGTCCCGAGCCATGAATCGTCAATGGAAGACGGAAGAGGTTGACTGGCTGGCGGCTTTCGGTCTGAGGGGTAGGGGCACCGGAGATCATGTCCAGTACGTAATGTCCTGGGACACAAAGTATGCATTCCAAGTCACATTCCAGGACCCCGAGACGACATTGTATGAGTAGAAAGAGAGAGAGAGAGAGATGGATGGAAAGAGAGAGAAGTAGAGAGATGCATGCGAGCACGTACGAGTTGCACGTATGGGGTGTGTGTGTGTACGAATAAACCGATGGAAATGTAACGTAACCCCTCACCCCTCGCCCCTTTTTTCCCCTCTTCCCCCCGAAGTCTACCTAACGGATCGATGCCGAACTACTCAACAAGCACATAAAAAAAAGAGACTGGTGGCCGTGACCGAAGAAATACCGATTTCCCTGGCGCAATCAGTGGAGCTGCAAAGCAACAAAGGCAATGGCAATGCTTGAGGCCCAGCCAGGCGTCGTGTCCGGCCGCGGGCGCCGCGTTGCCACTCACTCGCGCCGGCGCAGAGTCGGCGGTGGAACCGGCCGAAGTGGGCTGTAAGGGGGCACCGGCGGGCCGGGACGTTGACGGCAGGTGGTCGAATTGGCCGAGGACAGCCAAGTCGCAGAGATGGGCCATGACGAAGTAATGGCGGTTGCGACAGATGCCGTGGAAGTCGACTGAGCAGAGGTAAGGGAAGTCATGGGCCCGCCATCGTCGAGGCCAGTACTCAGGTCTGAGAAGTTAGAGGTGCTGGTGAGTGGCGTGGCGTTGTTGCCGGTCGAGGTCGTGGCGGTTTGCTGGTTGAGTTCAGTCGACGAGACGGGCAACGAGGGCCGACAATGAGGCCGACGACTGCGCCAGAGAAAGGGCGGCCAGACAGGCGACCAAGATGGCCGTGGCAGCAGCACGCATGCTTTGTCAGGTTGGTCGAAGCGGAGGACGGATGGAACGTGGAGGCCAAGGTTGCCATGGAGAGAAGAATGCTGGGTACGGAAATGATCGGCGGCGACAAAAGAGCCTGTCGGCGACGGAACTTGAAGTGTGTAAAGTTCGGAGTGTGTGTACGAGTCTTGTTTCTCTCCAGTCGTGTCTCCGCTGCACCCTGGGTACGACAGGCTTCTAACGTACGTTCCTCTTTTATGTAGGATCCATCCATAGTTGACACAGGAGTCATGACGTTGAGCCACCCCCCTCCTCTGTTGCACCTCGAGTAGACCGCGACGTTTCGCCCTTTGGAAGGGGGACGGTTTGCGTAAGGCTGCTCTGTGCGGCTGTGCACATTACCCCACCGGCCGAGACGAGAACAGAGCAGCGTCGGCATTCAACGCGAGCCCGAGGCCGTGCGGGCTCGGCCCAGGCGAGAAAAGGGAGGTCTTGACGCGAATAAGGGAGCCGGAGGCGGCGAGCAGCAAAGGGACATTGCTGGCGTGTCCGCGCGTGTCTTCCGGCCCGACGCCCCGGGGAGATACATGGTAGGGGAAAGGGGCGAGGGTTTGTGATAGAGGGGCCCCGGCCTCGGGCTTTTCTTTGGGCTGAGTGGCCAAGGCGGCGGCCACCTGACGGGCGATTTGTCGGCCGCGTCATATTGCAGTCCCGTCCGTGGCTTGCCGGGTGAACAATACCTCAGCTGGGGGCACCTGACTTCACTTGGGCAGTTATAAAAACGAAGTTAGTCAACTAAAAACATGCTTACTAAGAGGAGATACAAAAATCACATTAAAAAAAAGGCTGACTCATCCATACTCACGGCACCAGCCGCAGAAGCCCCAATCTCCAAGTCACTTTCCACCTTGAGAGGCAGCCGAGAGAGCCATCACGACCGTACTCCCTTTGGCTGCTCGCCACGAGCCTCTTCTCCCCCTTACCCTTCCCCGTCGCGCTGTCGTATCTCTCTGTCTCTCTCGGAGCTTCGCGTGGCCGCGTCCGCCGCTCACGCCGCTGCTCCTCCGGCCATCATGTCCAGCTTCTACGGCACACAGCCCAACCACCCGTCCTGCGGGGCGCCCCCTCCCGCTGGCGCACCCGCCTCCGCCGCCCAGAACTTGCACTTCTACCCGTTCTCGTACGCGCCGACCGCCTCGGGCTCCGCTGTCCCGCAGCAGGGCGCCTATGGCTTTGGCACCGGCACCGCCGCTCCCCAGCAGCCGGGCTTTGCCTCGACCGGCTTCGGCGTCTCGGGCCGCATGGGTGAGCAGGCCGGTCTCCGCACTGGCTGGCTGGCTGCTTTCTCAACCGAGGGCTATGACGGCGAGCTATCGTTGTGGGAGGAGTTGGGTGTCAACTTTGTCCACATCCAGAAAAAGGTGAGCTCCCACTCACTTCCACTGCGCTAGGCATTCCTTCCTCGTCCATACCGTGTCTGCTGCGCATGGATGTATGCGATGCTCATGTCCGCTTGACAGACGTTGGCTGTCTTGAATCCCTTTCGGCATATCGACCAGCACCTCATGGACGACTCAGACCTCGCCGGCCCTATACTCTTCTTCCTCCTCTTTGGAACCTTTCTCCTCTTCTCAGGCAAGGTTCATTTTGGCTACATCTACGGTCTCGCTCTCCTGGGCTCGACTTCGCTGCACATGATTCTCTCGCTCATGTCACCCTCCAATCCGCAATCGTTGCATTCCCAGTACAGTGACCCGCCTCCAAAGGCGCCCATGGAGCACGTCGGACACTTCTCCGCCACCCTGACCTTTCCCCGCTCCGCTTCCGTCCTTGGTTATTGCCTGCTTCCTCTAGTCGCGACCAGCCTGTTCGGGGTTTCCATGCCCATGGACACGCCACTAGGCATCGTCCTCACGAGCGCTGCCATTGTCTGGTGCACATACAGCGCCAGCGGCATGTTCTGCGCCGTCGGTAGGATGAAGGGTATGAGGGCCCTTGTCGCCTATCCCCTGGCCCTCTTCTACGTCGGTTTCGGCATCATCGTCATCTTTAGCAGTCGTGACAGCGGCGCTCTCCCCAAAGCCGCTGCCAAGCTGAACTCTTGAACTTGGGAGGTCACCTGTTTTGGGGGCATCCGGCTCGGTCAAGACTCCTGCGCACGCGGCAATCTATAGAGACACGGAATCGCTGCCTGCACTGGGAATGCTTGTCTGGAAAAAGTCCTTGCGGGTTAGGTTGTCAAGGTCCAGAGGGGAAAACCTGGACGTGGGCCTCGAGGGAGGCGAGTGGATTGCACGAACCCAGGCCAGGTGCAGCGCAAACGAGCAGGAGCGCGCATCGTGAATAGAGCAAGGCTCTGCCGACCTCTCACTTATTACTCACGCATGTTGAACGGGTTGCGGCGGTTGGCCCACCAAGCCGCGGTGTAGGGATTACGGGATCCGGAGGCAGCACAAGAAAAGCCCACCCGAGAACGACAATGAACGGCGAAGTCTAAAACACAGCGGAAATGGGCGCCCTTGCCCTCCCCCCTCCGGTTGACCCTCCCATTAATAAGCCGGCATATCCCCATGTCGGTCCTCCTTGATCCGCGGTCTCAAGCACCGAGGAGACTAACATCTTAGGAGGCCAATCGGGATGGCATCCGTCTCATCATTGTACCCGAGGCAAAACCCTTTCCCTCCCCGCCCTTCCCAAAGGCGAGCGAAGCAGTCAGGCACTCCCCCATCCCGTCGTCATGGAGGGGGCCTCGAGCAGCGTGTGCTTTATCTCCAAGGAATTGACTCATGGCAAGACGACCCTCCAAAGCTTCCATCAGCTCCGGCCGCCCCGTCGTCCTAAGAGCGGCACGTTGTGTAAATAGTGATATCCTGTCAAGGCCCGCTCAAGGCAGCACTGCATACCTCGTGGTTTCCCTACCGGCGCATGGTAGACAAACCAAGGAGGCAGATGAAGTATCCATGCTAGGGGCCGTGAACGCCGTTGGCCTTGAAGGCGTCGGCCTCGCCCACGAACATGGAAAACTGTCCGCCGGCATAGGCGCGGATGATCTTCTTGTCACGAGTGGCCGTGTTGTCGACCAAGGTTGGCGTGTGTACGTCTTCTATGGTCCCTTGGCCCGTCTGGTAGTTGGCGGAGAAGCCCCATGAGTACACCTTACCGTCATGAGTCACGGCAAAACTGTTGTCAGATCCGGCAGCCACCGACACCACACCAGGCAGACCTGGCCGCTGGTGAGCTTCTCGCGACATGCCCGTACGAAAAGAGAACGAGCCCCCCCTCCCCCCACAGGAAAAAAAGAGGCCTGGAAAGGGCGCAGGGAGGATGGTGTACATACCATGGTGCTTGGTGGGTTTTATTAAAATTCGAGGGTTGGCGCGCTCGTCGAAAATTATATCGTCCTTGTCGAGCGAGTGCGGCTCGAAACCGCATTGAAAGCCGTCTACACGCCCCCAAGTGATCAAGTCGCCCTTGTCGGAGCAGGCCAAGGAGTGGTGGACGCCGCCATCGATTTCCGTGATGACAAAATCTTGTAGGCCGGTGAGCTTGACGGGCTTGAGGATGACGGCGTCCTTTTCGCCGACGTCACCCTGAGAGCTGATCTCGCCAAAGTTATTCAGGCCCCACCCCCAGACTTGCCCGTCATGGTCCAGGGCAAAGCTGTGGTAGGAACCGCAGGCAATCTTGCTGATTTTTCCGCGAGGCAGACCGATGCCCTGGGGGATAAGCGACGACAACTTGTTGCGCTCGATGATGCGTCTTCCGAGCTGATTTTGTTGACCGCAGCCCCAGGCAACGACGGAGCCCTTGTGGTCGAGGGCCAGGATGTGGTTGGAGCCGGCGGCGAGGTACTTGATATTTTTGAGGCTGGGAAGAAATACGGGCGTCATCTGAACCATGATGCCTTCGGCAAAGCCAAGAATGCCGTCGCTGGAACGGAAGGTGCCCCACCCGTACACGCGGCCGTCCTGGGTGAGGGTGAAGCTGGCACTGTCGCTGGCGACGACCTGGACGAACTTGGTTCCGGGCGCAAAATGGTCAGCCGACACGTCCATGGGCACGCTTTCGAGCGGATTCATGCTCGTGTCGTCGTCATCGTCGGAATCGGAGGCGTCTGCGTCGGCGTCGATGAGGTTGCCATCCCAGGTCGTGTCCCGCCCCAGGGCGCCCTGGTCGTTGACGCCCCAGGTCAGGATTCTATTGTCGCGCGTCAGGGCAATGACGTGCATGCCGCCACACGCGACCTGCACGACGCCGACCGACTTGGCGGAGAGGTTATCGTTGAGGCGGGGGCGCTTCACGTCGATGGGCTTCTTGCCATTGACGCGTCGGCTGCCGAGTCCGAGTTCGCCCGAGGTTCCCTCTCCGAAGACGTAGACGTCGAGAACCCGCGACGGCGCGTCGTTGATTTTCTTACCGACCTCGACGGAGAGGCCCTTTGCCGCCTGGGAGCCGGAAACGACGGCCAGTATTTTGGACTTTTTGACTTGGGGCGCGTCGACCTCGGCCGCGCGCTGCACAGGGGTATCGTCGTCGGCCTTTCGCTTCCTCGACGCGCCGTCGCTGCCCGCCTGCGTCTTGGAGGCGCCGGACCTGGCGGCAGCCCTGGCGGGTCTTTTGGGCGCGGCGACGGGGGCAGTCTTGGAGGCCTTGCGGGCCGAAGGGGCTCTGGTGGCCGCAGCCTTGGTTCTTGTGGGCATTGCGCGTCTGCTGCTGCTACGCTTAGGCGGCGATGCGAAGAGGGCCCCCGTTGGCCGAAGCCTGAGGTATAGAGGAACACAAAGAAAAATATAAGACGAAGGTTTGGGGGGGAGAGGGGTAATAACAATGTTGAAGGGACGGCGGCGCAGACGGGCGAGTGACGGAGATGTGATGAGCGCGCCGCACAAAAGGCTTCGAAGGATGGAGGACAAAGGCAGCGGTCTGAAAATTTGCGGCGCTGATCAACATCAGAACAACGGTAGGAGTCACGTCCGACTTTGGTCAGTTGTTGCCCAGCCGCCCATCTGCCAATAATCTAGGGGGGGAAAGCTGCAGCAACAGCAGCAGGGATTGTTACATGGTTCGCGCCCTTGGCGCCGACCGCCTACCTTCCTTGGTTTGTCCGGCAGAATCGGACCCGCCCAGGTGCAGTACGGCGCAGGCGGTGGATGAGCCCAAGCCCGACTCATCATGCGCTAGCTCCCTCAGCAACGTGTCTCGTGGTCATGACGTGGGGTGGAAGGGGGGATGAGGCCTTGGGAGATATTGAGAGTTTTGTCTCGGCTCCGTGGAGGCAGTTGATTGATATGCCAACGCAAATAAGATTGGTACAACTCGCTAATTGCTCGGCCGTAAAATTGCTCTCGCGATGACCCAACGACGCGCTATGGTAGTTTTGGATGGGCACAAGATGGGGGCAAAGAAAACACGCGCACAACCAACACATACAACACGCCATACGCAAAGGCCTCCAGTGCCATTTTCTCAGGTCGCACACTGCAACCTGCAAGTCACCCACCCAACTATTCGACCTCGATTGCTTTTTTTCCCCTCCCTGACTAGAGATGTCGTTGAGCGCAGCGGTTGGCACTAAGCCTTTGTGAAGTCAATCTCGTGTAAAGGGTTGTAGCCACCGTCGGCGGCCATTTCACAGGTACAGCCTCCTGGTTGCGCGCGAAAGCAAGTCAGTCGGGCAGATTCAGGACGAGAAGGGCGGGCGTGGGAACGACGCACCTGCAGGACGGAGGCCACACTGGCAGGTCGAGCCCGTAGGCTTTGCGTTTTCCGTCGCCGCCCGGTCGCATGTGCACGCGCCGGCCGGCCTGGCGCGGCAGGAGCAACGCGGTCCCGCGATCTTGTTCTCCGTCGTCGCTTGATCACAGGTGCAGTAGAGGGCGGACTGCTTGCCGCAGGAGCAGATCGCCTGCTTGGCTGCCGGGCAGTGCTTGTTAACGCAAACAGAACGGCTCGCCTCTCCTTGGCCACGTCGCTCGGGGCTCTCCCAGCCTTACCACAGGTGCATTCCGTGGTGCCCTTGCCGCAGCAGGTGGAGGACTTGAGGACGGCCATATGAGCGAGTGGCTTCAAGATGATGGTCGAGAGAAGGGCAGCTCGTCACGGGATGAGGATACGATGAATGGTGAAAGATTGCCGGTCGATGTGGCTCCGTCTGCGCGCTGGTCACACTTACATCGCCGTCGCCGTCGTCTTTAATACTCGGGCCTGCGGACACGGCGGGCTGATAGCGTCGCGCCCGCACGAATAAATAGGGCGGATTGCGATTGGTTGACAGTGGAGGTCGAGAGCGGCTTGTGACCAACCAAAGGTGGGATATTTCAAACCTGCGAGTCAGCACATCCGTCCAAGACTATTGTTCGTTGGAGGAGTTGGCTTGTTGTGGGCTGGTCTGCCAACAACCTTGCGCCCTGGACTCGGCCCCTGTCCTTGGTCCGCACTTGTTCGGGTTGGGCTCTCTGGCTTGTTCTACGCGCGTCTTCCCTACCCTAGCAGAAGCGGCCCGTCCTCGAAACTAACGCTTGAGATGAGGGAAAGGGGGCGGGTATTTCTGCCTCGTTGCCACAGGCTCTCGCTTGGGTTAGGCGATTGGGCCCTTACCAATTCTGGATCCTTCCTTCACCCCTAAAACCCCCCCTGCCCACTCCCTTGTGACGAACTCGTCATCCTGTCGGCCGGGTTTTCCGGGCTGCCGCGCCACGTGGGCGGAGAGGCCCGTACATAACGTGGCCTTCCGTCTTTGTCTCGCTCGCTGAGAAAGCCGCGTTGTTGCGAGCCGTCGGCGGCTGACTCATCACTAGGCGGGCCCCCCGGGAGAAGGGAGGGGGGCCGGGGTCGATCGTATGCCGCAGCCAGCCGCTTCGGCACCGAGGCGGCTGGGCCGGGGGCGGGGCGGAAGAGGGATGGGGCTCGGCAAGAGTTCCTACCGGCTTGGTCGCCGACGATTGCGCGCAAGCGGCGGAGCCGGACCGGGGCGGACGGCGGCGGCGGTGGTCTTGGGGTTTGTTATATCGGACACCACGCACCGCTTTGCCGAGAGCGAGAGAAAAAGTGGATCCGCCTCGGCCGAGCGTCCCCCTTGCTTTCTCCCTTCCCCCTCTTCCCCAAGGCGGCACGGCCAGACGAGCGCGCGCTGCGTCGGCTTGCGTTATCAAACTTCGTCTGTACCGACCGTCGGCGTCCTGTGCAGCCTCCTTGCATGGAGCCCACGGCCCCAACGTCTGCGCGCTGCCACGTCCGACAGCCGGGAACGCCGAGGCGGGCAACGCAGCATAGGCCTTCCTTCTGGAACCAATGGCCTCCCCCCTCCCTCCGGCCACGGCCCTCATTCCTGGGGGAAGAGAATGCCTCGTGGCCACAACTCCGGCCCGCGCGTTTTCGTTGCTCTTACGAGAGCAGCCGCTCCTCTCGCCGTCTCCCCCTCCGTTTCCCGCCGTGAAGCTGGGTGCTCCGTCTTGACCGGAAATGGCAGCAGACTTTTGGCACTTTACTGCTGGTCAGGAATCCGTCCCGAGATATAGAGGCTAATAATTATTAGCAAGTCGCACCCCCGCGGGAGCCAAAATCTAGCGCATGCCAAGCCAAATCCCTCATGCCGGCTCCACTGAACCTTCGTCTTCGCCGCTGTAGAATCGTGCATCAGGTCTTGGACATGCCATGGTCCTTGGCCCATGGCTCCGGGCCTTTTCACACACCCCCCCTCCCTCTTCCTCCTCGGCCCTCTGGTTTCTTTGATATTGATCGCGGCCCCGGCCCCGGGCTCGGTCCTGGTCTCGGCTCCGGTCCCGGTCTTCATCCTTTTCGTCAGCCACCACTACCCACACGCCTTTGGGCGGAAAGCATACCCTGATTGCCTTGGCCGTCTTGCCCCGTTTGCCGCCGTCACCATGTCCGAGGTCGGGCGGCAGCCTGTACGACCCGGCGCGCGCAGCCGCGACCGCATAGATACTCCCAACCACGAGGCCGACTCCATGCGCCAGGCCGCCGCTGCCGAGCAAGGCCAGGCCATCCCCGACAAGTAAGCACGGTTTGACGGGCATGTGGCTGACTTTACCTTCTGACCGGCTGTTTGCCCCGTCCTCGGTAGGCTCGATGCGTCCTTAAGCCTCGATCGGCTCGCCGAGAGGCGGCTTCGCCTCAAGATCGACCTCTACATCATCCCGACCGTGGCCCTGCTCTACCTCTTTTGCTTCATCGACCGCGCCAACCTCGGTGAGCCAAGGGGGCCTGCGCGCCGCGCCCGGGCCGCCGCGATTGCTGACTGAGAGGGGCCCCCAGGCAATGCCAAAATCGCCGGCCTCGACAAGGACCTCGGCATGAAGGACTACGACTACAACGGCGCCATCTCCGTCTTCTACGTCTCCTACATCTTCTTCGAGATCCCGTCCAACATCCTGTGCAAGTGGATGAGCCCCGGCTGGTTCATTCCCCTGACCTCGGTCCTCTTCGGCGTCGCCTCCCTGGGCACGGCCTTCGTCACCACCACGCCCCAGCTGATGGGCGTCCGCTTTTTGTTGGGTATATTCGAGGCCGGCATGATGCCGGGCATCGCCTACTACCTCTCGCGCTGGTATCGCCACGCCGAGCTCGCCTTCCGCCTGTCGCTCTACATCGTCATGGCGCCTCTGGCCGGCGCCTTTGGCGGCATTCTCGCGTCGGCCATCCTCCGCATCGAGCACTTCGGCGGCCTGCACCAGTGGCGCATGATCTTCGCCATCGAAGGCATCATCACCATCGGCCTCGGCATCCTCGCCTTCGTCACCCTTACAGATCAGCCCGCCACCGCGCGCTGGCTGACTGCGGCGGAGAAGGACCTGGCCATCGCCCGCGTCAAGTCGGAGCGCGTCGGCACAGGCGCCTTGTTGGACAAGATGGACAAGCCCAAGATCCTCCGCGGCATCTTCTGCCCCGTCACCCTCAGCACGTCTCTCATCTTTCTACTCGACAACATCACTGTCCAGGGCCTGGCCTTTTTTGCCCCGACCATTGTCAAGTCCATCTATGCGCAGGCAAAGCCCGTCCAGCAGCAGCTCTACACCGTGCCGCTTTACGTCGTCGGAGCCTTGTTTACCTTGCTGTTCCCCCTCATCAGCTGGCGCATCAACCAGCGCCAGGCGCTCATCATCCTCTCCGCGCCCATGGTCATTATCGGCTACTGCATGTTCCTCGGCTCGCACAACAACACGGTGCGCTACGGGGCCACCTTTCTCATCGCCTCTTCGGTCTTTGCCTTGGGGCCACTGGCCAACGCCCAAGTGTCGGCAAACGTGGTCAGTGACACGGCCCGCAGCGCCGCCCTGGCCACTAACGTCATGTTCGGCAATATTGGCGGGCTCATCAGCGGCTGGTCCTTCCTGCCCTGGGACGCCCCGGATTACCACATCGGCAACGGACTGAACCTGGCCACGTCATGCGTCATCCTCATCCTGAGCATTCTGATGATGTGGTGGATGAAGCGGGATAATCAAAGACGCCGAAAGGTCGAGGCGGAGACGGATCTCCAAGCCCTGACCCAGAAGCAGGTCGAAGATCTTGACTGGCAACACCCGGCCTTCCGATGGAAGCCGTGAGGGCTCCGAAAATGCTGCCCAATCTTTCCGCCCATCGCGTCGGGCTTACGCGCATACAAGGGCAGCCTAGGGGGTATGACGTGGTAGCATTGTCACCTTCCTTTGGCGGGGTGCCCGTGGGAGAGGGCTTGGGGCGAACATGGGCGACCGGGTCCGACGCAACGCTTGCCGTGTCGATAGATTGAAATGATGCAAATCGATCTCATCGCCTGCGGCCTCAACCGTGGAGATATGCCGACGAGATGAAAAAGGGAAAAGCAGGTGAGTGTGTGTGGCGGTGCGAAACCTGCGTCGGCCCGCCGTAGCTGCTTGCGGATGCCGATGCGTTTGGCTGGGCGAGGCTTGCCCTTGGATATCTCACGAGAGTTGATGGCGTGTGTCGACGTGTCATGGTACGCGAGTGCCCAGTAGACTTCCATCTAGCCCCTCTCGCGCCGATCCCGAAGTGCCCCCGCCATCCGAAGTGCCGCCGCAGACGGGCAAAGACGGCGACGGCGTATCGCCAGGGTCGCCTTGCTCAGGTCCGCTGCCCTCCGCCGAGACCAACATTCAGACGGATGGTATGCCACGGCGACCCATGGCGTCTGGGACGAATACCACCGCCACCTCGCCAAGCGCCGCCGCGGCCCCTAGCCCGGCTGCCGCTGCCACCATTGTCATTGGGTACGTGGCCCGCAGCCCTCGCGTCAGCCTCGCCAAGGCGCTCATCCCGCGCGGCACGGCCTC
>KN173742.1:18253-43737 GCA_000758425.1 Nilaparvata lugens yeast-like symbiont | reverse complement strand
CTCGTTGCCCAGGTGCGTCTGCGCAGCCTGTGGGAGGCCTTTGCCCTGCCCGGAACCGTTATGCTTGTCGTCAATGCCAGCGGTGCCGGCTTCGCAGACGCCGCCTGCTATCCCATCAGAGGTGCGGGCCGCGCTCCCTCCGTCTGCGCGGCCAAGCCAAGCCAAACCGGCGCTGACGTGACGCCGTGCAAGCGCATCAGGCCAGACCGTCCTCACCGATCTCGCCGCCACCACCACCGTGACCCGTCAGCATCGAGATGGCTCCTGGAGCTTCCTGATCCCGCGCTTCTTCAACGGAGGTACTGTCATCGGCGGTACCAAGGAGCCTCGGGATTGGCGCGCTGCACCTGATACCCAGACGAGGCAGCGTCTGCTCGCCCGCGCGCTGGACCTCGAGCCTCGCGGCCAGCAAGAGAGCGGGCAGAGCGAGCTGCACTCATCAGACCCGTCGGCCCAACGGCATGGCGTTGCCATCATCGCCGACATCGTCGGCCGCAGACCTGCTCGTCGTGGCGGCATGAGACTCGAGGTTGAGCACGGCCTGGCCGGCGGCACGCAGGAGAGCCGCCCAGTCGTGCACGCCTAGGGCGCCGGTGGCCGAGGCTATGAGATCAGCTGGGGCGTGGCCGACGAGGTTGCACAGCTCACCATACCGCTTCTCGCCTCCGGTCTTGAGGCCACCGTCCTTGGCTGAGCCTTCGAGCCTTGCCCATGCCGCTCCGTAGCTCTTCCAATTAGCGCGTCTACGCCACTGATTACATGTGGCAGGAAGCAAAACCGTTCCTTAAGTCGTCTTGCCCATTGTCCTGCAAGCGCCTTCCGGTCCGGAAACGACCATCCATGGACCTGTGCCCATGTCAGCTCTATCGCTCTCCCCAAAGCCCTGCATAACCATCTTCCATCGAGCCCAGGTCGGTCTGGTACGGCAGCCCATCGTCCATGGCCGCAAAGTCGGTCTGCAGCGTTATGCCGTCCGCGGCAGCCCACGGACTGGCCATGCCGAAACCCATGTCGCCGTGCGCGTACGTCATGCCCTTGTTCCATGCTTGCACGACCGCTACCGCATCTGCTCCGCCGGCGCCGGCGCCGGCGCCACGTGGCAGCGAGCACGAGCGCGGCTCCACTGAATCGTCCTCCATCACCGACGGCACCGCCGGAGCCGGCAAAACCTCCCTCGGCCCGGCAGAAGCGAGGAAGTTGCCCGCTCGCCCCGGTGCCGTTCCCCTGACCACGGTCCTGGCGCTGTCCCGGTGGCCCAGAGCGGACCCCCCAGTACACTCCCGCTCTCTTCCGAGCCGTCGTCTAGCACCACCCCAGAGTCTGGCCGCGGTGCCACAGGCCTCGGCTTCCATCCGGTCAAGGCCTGCATGCTCACTGCCCGGGTTGGCTCGTTCCGCTTGTTGCTGAGATTCGCATACGGCATGCTCCGCGCTATCATGTCACAGCTCTCCACGGCCTCCATGAAGCATTGGTGGAACTTGGTCGCCAGCGTCTCCAGAGTCGCTGGGTTCGAGATTTTGTTGAGCAGCAGAACCTGCAGGTAATGAAAGGAGCTGAGGTACTGTGACGACAGCTCGAAGTGCTCGATGACCGGCGTATAACCTGGACGAGTCAGATATACCCAAGACGCGGATAAAAGCCGGGAGGGCTCCGTACAATAGGTCTGGATCATCTGGTCGTCGTCGTCGGGGAAGAGGACGTTCCAAATTTCTCTCCACTGAACCTCGTTCGACATGCCGCTGGCCAGCTTACGGCTGACCAGCTTGTGATGGCCGTCGGCCCATTAAGGCCTGATTCGGGATCGTGGTCTGAAATGTCGCACATCTGCTCCTTGGGCTGCCGTTGGTGGTCTCGGAGCTTTTTTCTTGTGCCAAAGTCGCGCGTGCACCTGTCACAGATGAAGGCCGAAGGATCGTCGCGCTTATGCTGCTTCACAATGTGCTACCTATGCGCGAGTGTCCCCGAGAGGTCAGAATCACCTCCGTCCCCCCTATCACTTTCTTCGCCCATGTATGATCATGATCAGGACGCACCTGAGTTCCGCAAACTTGGGAAAGTAGGTCATGGCGCAGCTGTGATGGTCGCGAACGTTGAATCGATGGGGATTTCGCTTCCGATACGGGCAGCTTAGACGGAGCGTGTCCTCTTCCTTAAGACTCTACTTCGCCCGTTTCGCAGATACAAAGCCTGAACCTTCACCGTCGCTCTGCTCGTCGTCATCGCCGCCGCCGCTACCGCCACTGCCGCCTGCCTGCTTCTTTCTCTTGCCCAGAAAATTGGAACCGTCCCCATTGCCGACTTGCAACGGTGTCGACGAGTTGAAAGAGATCATGGTGTGGGTCGTGTGAGCCTTGGAGGGCGCTTGCCAGACGTGCTGTGTAACTTCGTCGATGAACTTGCACACCAGCGGGCGCAGAACGTCTGTGGGAGCCAGTGTATCTCTCAGCTCCATGCCGTACACAATTTGCAATGCGTAGTCCAGAACCTTGTCGGCATCGTCCGCAGAGACGACATCGGACGCCAAAGAGCTGGAGTCCGCCGATTGAGGTGTCGGTGGCACAGACTCGGGCTGCTTTTGACGCAACGACCACTCCAACGCCTCGGTAGCCGAGTAACAATTTTCCTCTTGAGAGGAAAATCTTCCTGTGCATGGATGACTGCCGTCGCCATCGTGAGCCAAATCCCCGTCATTGACGCAAGCACTTATCTCTCTGCCTTGTATACTTATACTTACTCGACCGACGGCGTGTTACCCTCCTCTTCAGGCTGCGGGCGAGCATCGCCAAGTCCCCTAATCATAGGCGCAACATCTTGGAACGCTGAATCCAGTAAAACATCGTTTTCGTCGTTGACCAGTGTTGAGCAGGTTGTGGCGGTAGACGGTTGCTGGCCATGGCGGAATCGGCCGCACGTTCTGGGTCCGTCGATTGAGTAAGCGGCGAAGCGCTCTTGTATGTCACTCGCGTAGCTGGAACTTAAAGGGCTGGCCAGTGTCGATACAGAATATGATGTAGCAGATTCGTTGATGTGAGCAGAAGAGATGCTGCTCCGTGTTGATTCCGTTTGTGAACGTAGGCACAAGCTGTACGGGATCAAATGTAGGCTTTCGGGGAAGCGTTAACGCGCCTAATGGCCGTCGGGTTCCGCCACAGAAGCGTTTCTGTCGCCTGCTTTGTTGCTCTGCCGAGAATGCTGTCGCGGGAGGGCGAGTGGTCTGGGCAGTTCGAAGCCGTGGAGGCTCGGGTTGTAGACGCGGTGCTCCGTCATTGGCGACGCCTAACTTTAAATGAATCTTGGCAGATTGACTGTTACCATTGTCATACGAATGACGGACGAAGCGAATGACTGGCAAGACGCGAAAGATCGATGGGGAAAAGTAGCTCTTGTCCCTTGTCGCCGAAACTTCGCCCAGCTCGTTTCCTGTACCGCGATGGCCAAGCCTCTCCCCGATGAGCAAGCCTTGTGGCACCTCAACACAAACTCTGCAGGCATGTCCAACTTATTCCGAGAGGCAATGCTGAAGGTGCGGGCCGATCTTTCCATCGGCCTGAGCAGTTCGCTCTTGCCGCAGACGCTGATTCGCTGGCGACGACCGCTGTCGCATGAGCGCTTGTTTAGGGTCATGGACATATTACATGCTTGCTTATGTCCTTTCTCACTCTCACGACTCCCCCCTGTTCCCTGGTTCTCGAGCTGGCTACCCGGAGTAGGCGCTTGAGTGAAGAGCTTTTCTTGTTCGCCGTTCATGCGGCCCGCGTTTTCGAACTTCTCCTCCCTGTTGCCATGCTTGCGCGGTTTCTCGCCGCTTCATGCCGGTTACCTTTTTTTCAAAAGATTGGCGTATCTATTATAAGCACTGTCTTTAAATAAACTCGCAGCGTTTGTGCTGTCATTCTGACCACAGGGAATCCCATTCCCTTGATCGCTTCATCGACAGCCCAGGCCGCTGAATTTTGTGGAACCTTGTTGTGAAATCTGCCAAGGGCATCAAATCCAGGCGCTACTTGCCCTTCGAGCCCTTGGCCACCTCATCTCTCCGGGTTCCGACCGGCAGTATCGGCCACGCGTTTATGTCGCTTGTTCTTATCGTCCTGTTCTGCCAGCACCTTGGCCGTCAACGACACTGTCATCGTGTTGTTGATGTTACTGGTCCGCTGATTAAGTGTTTCACGCGTCCGCTTGTGGCCTGTTTTGGCCAACGCCTCATCCTTTTTGTCATCACCTCTAGCCTCGTTGGACTCCTCCACCGTACGTCCTTTCCTCTTCTTCTCCGACTTGTCCTTTTTGAGAGAGTGAGCCAGTCCCTTGCCTCGTAATCCATCAATTCTTCTTTCAAGCCTCGAAGTGTCCTTTTCCGAGGTCGGAAGAATTGGTATGACATTTTCTTGATCAAATGCCGCGCCACATTCGGGACATGATTCCTCTTGAATTTCAACAATGGCCACCTCGGCAAACACGTGGCCGCAAGGGACTAGGTACACAGCTCGAGTGGCCACGCCCATTTCTTTCATTGATATTGGACAAATCCACGTCTTGTCTTGCTTGGAAAATTTGAGGTGAACGACATCTCGTATGGACGTGATTCCTATCGCAGAGGGGCGCGGCGTCTCAGTGCGATCATCAGAGGGTACGAGGCCGTCGAGTATTGCCTCATAGTTGTATAGCCGACCGTATCCATCTGACACGACAGAATTTAGGTCGAGAGGTTCTCCATTGAGCGCGCAATGCGTCCATGCATGGGACTGTGACTCAAGGACAGTCGCTTTAAGTTCCGAAACAGTCGGAGCGCGTGATGCATTCTTCACGAGCTCTCGTCGTTTGGGAATAGATCCGCCATCGTTGCCCATGGCGTCGCACAAGAGCAGCCGGCAGGTGGAAGCGTTTAAATTAAAGCTTGAAGCAGGCCACAGGTAACGTCGGTCCAGTCACAGAGTGAAGCATGTATGGTTGTTTGTTTACGAACAAGTTCTGCTCGGTTCAAGGTGGCTTTGGGGCCCTTTATCGATAAGACTGCAATCTTGAGAGGGATAAACGAAGTATGTATGGAGTGCAACGACGGGTATCTGCTGACTCCACCTTTGGGGGTGACTAACTAAAGGCCCTGTTTATACAGCAACGCACTGAGGATCCTTCTCACGGGGTTCAACCGGCTCCCTCGGGGCTCGTCCCTACAGCGCGCGGCGTAGGAGAGCTCTTTGAGGAAATGTGGTCGATTTTCCCAGAAAGAGAAGGAAAAGCTATATCCGCGACCTTTCGGGCTCCTATTTATACCATGTGCGTGCCCTAATGTGGTCACGTGAAATATGCTTCCTTTCCCACCAAATCCACGGATTCTCAGCACCTCCTTTTACCGAGCAACCCTCCACCAAAAAATTTTCAGCTTCCCGCTGCTGTTAGATTTAGATAGTGCCAGTATTCTGTGAACCATTCTACACTAACACGCCACAACTCCGCGAAGCCAACTGGCCCTCGACCTCAACACCACCAGCACCACTCTTCCCCTGGGCACAACGAGGACTACACACCACACGGCTTCCGCGACAGGATTCCTGGGAGGGTTTCCGTCGCTCCAACATGCTCATCTCGTTCAAGCGACTCATCCGCCATGAGCGAGCGGCTTCCTGCCCAACCTGATCGCCGCCCATGCAACACCTTACCGGTCCGACTGCACCGAAAGGTATTGCTCATGAACCCGACTTTTCCAGGTTTTCTTCTGCGGGAGCTTTTCCTGGCTTTTCACAATTCTTTCGACGGCTTGCGGGCGTCGGACGCGCCGGACCTGGGGGAGAGGGCTAACCCAGGCTTCAGAGGGAGTGGAGGAGAATTCCGGTTGGGAACATGACGAAGAGGGAGCGGCGGAAGTCCTAAACATACGCGCACCCATGATGGTGCTGTGGACAGGTTCGGCCTGAATTAACGGGCCCGAACCCCTTTTGACAACCTGCTGGCTTGTGAGATAGCCGACTGAACCAGGAGACGCGATTAGCGCGTGCTCCCGCGTCGTTTGCCCTATCGGGATGGCGCACGTTGCATAGACACGTTCTGCACGACGTTAATAAATCCACCACCTCCTTTTCTGCCTCTACCTCGGCCTCCGCACGAGCCCAATACCGCTCAACAGCCGGCCTAGCACCTGCAAGCTCGTCATCTAATTCCTCTGCCGCCGCCCTGGCCACCCGATGTGACGTTTTATCAGGCGCGTCAGAGGCCTGACGAAGCCGCCTGGTCAACGCCGTTAACGCCGCCACTGCCAAAGGTATCGTCCAACGAGTCTGACGGACATGAGGGCGTACGGTGACACTGATACGCCCGCGGCATCGCTGTGCCGGGCTCGTACGGATCATCGTTGGCCGCTGGCGCCGAGGCTGCTGGTCTCGTGGCCTCGGCGCGTTCGATGCCTTCACGATTTGGATTCAGAGGGTTTTCGTCGCGTGCCGCGTCTACGGCTGCCTGACTCAAGGTTCAAGGACCCCCTAGGCCTTCTTCCACGCACAACAAGAGGCTCCAACGGTGCCTGGATGCGGTCAGGGTCAGAGATGCCTCGAGAAGGTGGATCAAGGTGCCAAAAACGGTGGAAGTCATCAATCTCGAACGGAACCTTGCTCTCTAGCTGCTTGAAGATATCGTGACGACAAGGCAGCTCGCAGCTAGACTTGAAGCCACAAGGCTGACGAGTATCACAGCGGCCTTCCGGCGGCTCGACCTGATCCTGATCTTGATCCCGTTCCTTTTTCTTGCGCAGTAGAGCTTGATGTTCGTCTTCAAGGTGCCTGCAAGCACGAAAGGATATTTTTCCTGAATTAGTAGATACATTGGCTTGAGGGTGAAGGTTGATATCTTGTGCCGGCTTTTTTGTTGTAGAGATTGGATTGAGGAAGACTGGCTTCCCCAGAAGACCTTGAACCTCTGGAAAATCAAGGTCAGGTCGTCCGTTGAAGACCTTGAAAAGCTCTTCATCGAGGCGTGGAGACCCTCTACGATCGAGGTCGTTGTATGGCCAAAGTGACGGTTTTGGTCAACCCAATACCGCACGATTTTCTTCTTCCAAGGCCCTAGCCACGTATTGATAGCGTATTTAGTAGCGTTTTCTAGATACCGATCAGGAGCGTTGAATTGGGCGAGTCGCCGCTTGTGTAAGGCTTCGTCCGTTGAGTCGATAAGCTGTTGCCCCTCCTTGAGAAAGGCGTCGAACTTGGCGTCTCGATTAACTCGATTTGCAGCATCTCTAGTGGCCTTGGGGAAATATGCCTTACACTTAGCAAGGATGTTCTTACAGACGTGCCAACGACAGAGCAGATGAGCCGTTTGATCCAATCCAGGGGTCCTTTTGAGGGCATTCAGGAGGGTGATCTCACGATCCGTCACGGTGACCTGCGGCATCCCAATATTTTCCATCTCAGCCAGGGAAAACAGTCGCCGAAGGGTCTAGAGATAGTGGCCCTCGGTCTCGTCCGACTGGAAGACAGAGGCCACACAGAAAGTCTTGCCCTCGGCAGTGGCCCCGCAGATATTCAAGAGTGGTATATTAAACCTGTTGATCTTATACGTACAGTTGAGTAATGAGACCTACGGATAGCGCTTCCAAAGCTTGATACCGGTCCGTGGAGCGATTAGGGGGCTCTCTAGCCTGCCTCCTGACTGCGTGGGTCTTCAAATGCGTAGTCAGATGACTCTTGAAGTTGGTCGTAGAGGGAACTAAAGAGATGTGCGGCCGGCAAGTTCATCGCGGCGGTGGAGGGCCAGGTCGTTATGGATTTGAAGGTTTGTGATGCCCTTGACATCCGGGTCTTCGTCTTCTGAACCTCGAAGCTGGGCTGCTATTAAAACAGGCCTAAGGCCATTATTATAGAGTCGAATAATGCGATCATAGAACTTCTTGATAATCTCGGCGCGGTATTTACTATGCGTTATAGCAGGGGTGAAGTCATGATTATGAGACTGGTTGCCGCCGGCCTTTACGCCCCCAAGACCGGTCTGCCTATTCAATTATATGATCAGTCGGAAGCCACAGCCGGTCATCTGTATATTCGTCCGCCGCTGCTTTGTTGAGTGGGTCGAGAGGTCTTGACGAGGCTGGAAAGAGCGGCTTTTTGAGCATCGTAACATGATATAATTGGGGTTGGCAGTAGGCCGCCTAATGTGTACGGCTAGGCCAAATCCTTGGGCCCGGGCTGCACTATTGGCAGTCTCTTCGGTGGCCTAGAAGGTCGCAAATTGAGTAGAATAGAGATAGAGAGCTTCCATATCGTCTTGTGAGGCGGCGGCAAGGTGACGCGGCGATGGCTTCATACTACACGGTGTCACACGGGCTCAATTTGTTAGAGGGTGGCCGAGGCAAAGTTTGCTCGACGTAATAATACGGGTAGAGACTATTGCACCCCAAGTGTACGTAACTTGTCTATTGACTTGATTCTAATAAAGAAATCTGGCTCTACTGGACTATCGATATACCCGTGAGAAAAGCCATTCTTGGGAACAACTCGGCTCCTGGATCCTAAATGAGCGCATACGAATTTGCGGTATCGGCGCTGTCGCCCGAGCTAGTCACATCTTGCGCCTCAATGACTAAGTTTTGTGTGCTCGATAAAAGGATAGATATATTTTACGTCGTACTTCACGTGAAAAAAAACTACGTGCGCATCCCAGAAGAGCAAACGACGCGGGGGCACGCGCTAACCGCGTCCCCCAGTTCAACCGGCTGAAAGCCGAACAGTTGAGGAAGGATTTGAGTCTGTCGAGACAAGCCGATCCAAATTCGCTGTACCGCCATGGGTACGCGTGTTTTTGGGGCTTCCGCCGTTCCCTCTTCGCCATGTTCCCGACCGGAATTCTCCTCCACTTCCTCCTAAGCCCGGGCTGGCCCCCGAGGCTCGGCGCGTCCGACGCCCGCAAGCCGTCGAAAGAATTGTGAAAAGCCAGGAAAAACTCCCGCAGAAGAAAACCTGGCAAAGTCGGGTTCATGAGCAATACCTTTCGGCGCAGTCGGACCGGTGAGGTGTTGCATCGGCGGCGACGAGGTTGGGCGGTAAGCCGCTCAATCGTGGCGAATGCACAAGTTGAGCATGTTCGGGCGACGGGGAACCGTCCCAGGAATCCCTTCGCGGAAGCCGTGTGGTGTGTAGTCCTCGTTGTGCCCGGGGGAAGAGTGGTGCTGGTGGTGTTGAGGTCGAGGGCCAGTTGGCTTCGCGGAGTTGTGGCGTGTTAGTGTAGCATGGTGCACAGAATACTGGAACTACCGAAATCTAACAGCAGCGAGAAGCTGAAAATTTTTTCGGGGGAGGGTTCGAGGCAGAAAAGGAGTCACAGCGGGAATCGGCTGACGAAGGCTTCCTGGATAACCGCGATAGCCTGAATTGATCATTGGGTTGACTGCTGTGGTCGGCGGCCGCGCCTCCCTCTGACTCCCTCAACGTGGGCTGCGCGCGGCGCGCGGTTTCCCGGATCAATTGATGGTCTGATCGAATGCGCATTCGAGCGAGATCTCTTTTTATTGCATTTTTGAACGAATTGGGCTCCTACGGGTATGTGTATGTTTGGCTGGACTTGATGGAATAGTAATGACTGCAATTGCTCCCTGCGGGGAATGCGCGCATACGAATTTGCGGTATCGGCGCTATCGCCCGAGCTAGCCACGTCTTGCGCCTCAATGACTAAGTTTTGTGTGCTCGACAAAAGGAGGTGTGTTGCTGTATAAACCGGGCCTATTTCTGTGGCCTTTTGGGCTCCTATTTGTGCATGAGCGTGTCCTAAAGTAGTCACGTGAAATATGCTTCCTAAACACTTCAGATCCACGGATCCTCAACGGGATATTACTAAGCAACTTTTTCGCAGTTTCTTGCTGAAAGACAGTTTACGCAAATTCATGGACGCCCATCCTTCATAAGGAAGCATCTAGCGCATGAGGAGCTCTACTTGGTGGCACCATGGGCGCCAGGGGCACGAACGAAGCCGATGAGCAAGATCCTGCTGTGCCGAAGCCTATCGAGCATACATGGAACCGCGTTTCAACACATCGCAACCATGTCTCGAAAGGAGTCGGTCAAATTAAAGAGAAAAGGGCTTTTGACCGGTTCATGTACAAGATGCACAAATTCAGCTTATATGAAACAGCCAGCCGCTACTATGTGGTCGGAGTTGACGTTAGCGAGAAACGATACCGGATCCTCAAGGTTGACAGAACCACCGAAGGAGCTGATCTCAACGTGACGGATGACACGATCATGTATAGCCTAAAAGAAATGAACCAGCTCCTCGATACCATAGACGATGGTAATCGCGGAACCGGGGGCATTAGACTTCGCTGCACTACATGGGGAATCCTAGGCTTTATCAAGTTCACCGGTCCTTATTACATGCTTATCACAACCAAAAAGAGTACCGTTGCGATGATTGGCGGCCACTACATCTACCAAATAGAGGGCACCGACTTGATTCCACTCACCCAAGGGCGGACCAAGTCGGATTTTAAAAACGGCGAGGAGCAAAGATTCTTGAGTATTCTTAATACTCTGGACTTGACCAAGTCATTTTACTATAGTTACTCGTACGATGTGACTCGGACGCTTCAGCATAACATCAACCGGGAAAGGGCGGCAGTTGCCCAAGGAACCGCATCGTCCCCCGATGATGACTTCAACTCCATGTTCATATGGAACTACCACTTACTTCAACCTGCCAATCAAGCTCTCGCTAACAATGTATTTGACTGGTGTCGGCCCATCATACATGGATACATTGATCAGGCTGGTAGGTTGGCGCAGATTGCTGCTGTTGGAAGCATGCGCTATAGAGTGCTAATTCGTGACCAGCTCTGTCTATTTACGGCCGGACCGTTCACATCACCGTCATTGCTCGCCGATCTCGCTTCTTTGCCGGTGCAAGGTTTCTGAAACGTGGCGCGAACGACTTAGTATTGTATTCCCTTGACCTATTCCATCCGCCGTCATGAGCTGACTTGGAGTCCAAGGGCTACGTAGCTAACGATGTAGAGACGGAGCAAGTAGTCGCTGAGTCTCTGACGACATCCTTCCATGCTCCAGGCCCCCGCCTCTTCTGCAGTCCGCAGTATACATCTTACGTTCAACATCGAGGGAGCATTCCCTTGCACTGGACTCAAGAAAACACAGGAGTCACGCCAAAGCCTCCGATTGAGCTGAATCTGATCGATCCATTTTATGGCGCGGCAGCGCTTCACTTTGACAATCTATTCCAGCGCTATGGTGCCCCTATCTACGTGCTCAATCTCGTCAAAGCGAAGGAGCGGCAGCCCAGAGAATCAAAGCTGTTGGAAGAATACACGCATGCCATTGACTATCTTAACCAGTTCCTGCCTCCTCAAAAAAAGATCATTTACAAGGCTTGGGACATGAGCCGAGCATCAAAGGTTCGCGACGGAGATGTTATTGGTAACCTAGAGCTCATAGCAGATTCTGTCCTGGAAGCCACCGGGTTTTTCCAGAATGGTGATGGCCAAACGTGCCCTATGACCACGCAGAACGGTGTAGCCCGCACCAACTGTATTGACTGCCTGGATCGGACGAATGCGGCTCAGTTTGTCATTGGGAAGCGAGCGCTCGGTCACCAATTGCACGCCTTGGGCATCTTGGCCGATAGCTCAATTGAGTACGACACAGATGCTGTCAATCTTTTTACCCATATGTGGCATGACCATGGGGACACTATTGCCGTGCAATATGGCGGGTCGCAGCTTGTCAACACAATGGAGACGTACCGCAAGATCAATCAGTGGACCAGCCACTCCCACGACATGATTGAGAGCTTCAAGCGGTATTATAACAACTCCTTCCTCGACAGCCAGCGCCAGGAAGCGTACAACCTCTTTTTAGGAAATTACATCTTCGCAGAGGGCCAACCAATGCTATGGGATCTGGTCACGGATTACTATCTTCATCATTCGGATCCCAAGGACTGGTCGGCCGTGAAGAAAAGCAGTTATATCAATTGGTTCACTCCTTCGAATCTCGTAGCCAAAAGCAAGACTTGTCCTACGCCGACTTGTAGGTCTATGCTCCAGTCTCCCGTGGAAATTTTCGACGACTACTGGCTCGAGTATTACCGTCCGGCCACCTTGTCATCCTTTCCCAAAATGTTTGCTTACAAGATGAACTCCACTATCAAGTACCTTCCTCTCAAGTCGACTCAGGACGGTCGATATGACCTGAGTCCCTTTCGAGTTCGGACTGAGGGAGACATAGACGGCGAGAAGAAGAAAGCTAAGGACATGATATTTCAGGGCTCCTCCGAATCACCCAGGCTGCCCACTCGAAACGACGACAATTTGTCCGGCGTGCAAGAACGACCCACTGCGAAAAGTATCTCACTTCAACGTTGGCTGCAGCCCATGCAAAACATTCCCAGGCCCACGTCGGCTGCGAACGAAATCCTTCAAGATACCACCCACTCACGGACTGCACCCCTCAAGAAATTAAAAGACGCGCAATGGACGTTTACGAAAGCCGTGCATGACTCTCTCAACCCATCCGTCAAGGCTCACGAAGCAGAGGACTACGAGCGCTGCATCCGTCATCCACAAAATCTTCCACTGGTTGTGTCGAGTGAAACGCCTCAGCATTTCGACGCCTCCGAATATCAAGATTACATCAGTGGTAGCTGGCAAAATCTGGGGCTCGTGGGTTCCGGCACCGAAGACGAGCTCGTCACCTACGGTGAGCTGCTGAAAGTGGGCGAAAATCCGCTTACTGTCACGGAGGAGGACGGACCGAAGAAGAGGTACAAAGCCTATGAAAAGTGGCTCCGTGGCAAGTCTTTCTTTAAGCAGCAGCCTCTGGATTGATGAAGTAACGAGCCTTTTGGTGCTCAGTTTGGGCTCGGTACCAAATGACGCATGAAATAACGGAAGCAGATGACCCTTTCTCATGGGTCAACGAGAAATAGGGTCCTGAGACGAGGTTCTTTGCCGAACACCTCTGTCAGTGCATCAGGCTGCTCACCACGCCACATAACTTGCAACATGGATGCGGACAGCCTGAGCAACTGATCAATTCGGTCACCCGCATCCGAAGTGCCTTTCCCATCATGCAAACTCAGCCAGCATACTGCTATGATGCGATACAATTGCCCTGTATAGGCAGCATTGGATATAATCCTTGGCCAACAGCTGGACAAAATGGTATGCAGCATTCGAGCAGCAGCCATCACCAATGGCGGGTACGAAAAAGCAAATGGATCAGTCATGACCGATTCGATGGTACCAAGGAGACTCTGCGAGGTGCCCAGAGGGTCAGTACATGATGCTCTGGCGCGTCACCCTGCCCGCTTACCCGAAGATGTCGAGCTGCGAAAATGCCAAGGATTGAAATGGCTGAGGTCGTATTTCTTATCAAGACTTCTACAATGAGAGGATTTTGCGAGGCGTAGAGTTGGCCGGCTACGATTCCATCTCTGACTATTTTGTCGTATCGAAGTCGTTTTGCACGGCCAGACGAATCTTGAAGTACATCGGCCAATCCAAATAGGACGTGAAATACTTGATGGAGAACGTTGACGCAATCGTGGTCGTTTGTCGACTCTGGGAGGAATTGGAGCATTGGGGAAACAGCATGCTCCAAAAGACTCCCCGTGCCGGTCGAATGAAGGATTTCCGAAGGAACCTTGCGCAGGAAGACGGAGAGGATGCGAAGGCCCTCATCTTTCATACTCACATCTTCATCTTCGATCAAGGTCAACAGGCCCGGCAAAAACAGAGGCCAGTGATGCTCAATCAGGTCTGACTATATCGAGTTTCCGTGAGCAACCTAGAGAGGCAGAGACACGGCCGCCTGGACCGGGCCACGAGCGCACTTACATGAGCGCGGTCTGTTGCCCAGCGGAGCAGTGGCACAACAGGCGGATCTGCTTCCTTCCACCGAGATCGTTGGGCCGAGGAGTAGCTTACAAGGGGGAGTGGAAAGTGAGCAGGCCTTCCGGCGGCAGTAACCCTGGCACTCGATCCCGACATAAGCGGACGCAAGTAGCCATGAAGTAACGGACCAGTGATGAAGACATCAAGCTCGTGGGCAGATTCGTATGACGCCACGAGACTGGCGGCCAAAAGAGAAGATGAATGGGTGGTCCAAGAATCCCGGGTATCAGTGTAGGCGACAATATATAGCAGAGCACGGTCGTCTAGTAAGAGTTCGCGCTCATGGTCGCAAAGGCGTCGCAGGGAGGCTAGGACTAGCTCGGCGGTGAAAGCATGTGTGGCATGGTCTGGAACCAAGGATTAGAGGCAGTTGCTTCGGGAAGGCCAGGCCAATGAGCATAGATCGCACCGACAACATGGTGAAGAGAGAGACCAGAATGAATGAGAGGCCGGAAAATACTTGAACCCGCACTTAGAACTGGCAGTTGAGTAGACAGAATGGAGAAAAGCTGAAGCGCCTCGGCGCGACGACTCTGCAGGCACACTTCAGGATGATGAATATATAGCGCCGGGGACTCTAGCGACAGGGCCAAGCACTCACCTCGTCACTGGCAGCCTTGCACAATCTTTGCACAGCCTCGTTCAAGTCCGTCGTATGAAGCATGTCTTCGCAGAGCCGAAGTTTATCGATGTTCGACTGACTCAATGCAACTTCTCCCATGGTCCTTGCCGTAGATAGAGATGGTGGGCAGGAACGGAAGTCATAGACACGATGCGCGGGAATCCGGATGACGCGAAAGACAGCGGACCTCGAGAGAGTGGTTGCTTCGCTCTAGCAAGACGTTACTGTGCGCAATACGGTGCTAGTGAGACCCACCACAAGCTGCCAGGCCTTCATCGACGCCAGTGGATACTGGTCGTGGGGTTCAACCGGCTTCTTCGGAGCCCGTTTCCTACAACGCGCAGCGTATGTAGGAGAGCTCTTTGAGGAAATATGGTGGATTGTGTAGTCAAAGAGAAAGAAAAGCTATCTCTTTGGCCTTTTGGACTCCTATTCAGACATATGCGTGTCCCTATAGTTGTCACGTGAAATGTGCCTCTATTTTCCTCAAAATCCACGGATCCTCAGGCAGTCAATCAGTCAGCAACATCTATCGGCTTCAGTCTCGCAGCCTCAACGCACCTCGATGAATCACACTTTGCCGACTGGGCTACCTATTTATCACGGTTCTGTGAACCGTGAATATATATATTTCTCCCGAATTTCTCTTTCTCCTTGACCAAGGATCGCTGGCTATCCGACTTCTTCAAAAACTGGTCCCTTCCCCTCTGGCCTTATTCGCTTCGAGATCACAGCTTCTCGCCGGGAACGAATCGTCGATAGCGAGGCGGCCATACTGGCTTAGAAATACGTGTAATTTGGCTGGCCAACCGATCCCTGTGGTCCTAGGCTCCGAGTCCAGGCCCTCGAAGCCCAGGGTATGGCCCAGCAGCAGCAGGTCGCGCTGGAGCGACTGGACCACATTATCAGAGGACTACGGTCGCGGTAAGATCCCATAGATATCTCTGTCCATATATTTGACTCGAATCATCTAAATTCGAAGCAGCGTTGGAGATGATACACGGAAGCGTGCGGCCATACAACTGCGTGATCTCGTTGTTGTCTGCCATCGAGGTGAGGACTCGAGCCATATCCCTGAGCCAAGAGCCACACCAACCAGAATGATGGCGCTGACCGACTGAACAGACCTCAGCCAGGAACAATTTATAGCCTTCTACCATTCCGTCAACAATAAGATTACACAACTCATTACCCATGGCGGCGACTCTGCCGAGCGTCTGGGCGGCATTTACGCACTAGATTCGCTCGTCGACTTCGACGGTGTCGACGTTGCAGCTAAATATACTCGGTTTACGCAGAACCTCAAGACGATCCTGCGAGGTAAAGACACCAATCCCATGCAACCCGCGGCCATTGCACTAGGAAAGCTTTGCCGCCCTGGCGGCGCCCTGATATCCGAACTCGTCGAATCTGAGGTAAACACGGCTCTTGAGTGGCTGCAAAACGACCGGGTAGAAGAACGTCGCTATAGCGCTGTTCTTGTTTTGAGGGAGCTGGCAAGAAATGCGCCAACGCTCATGTACCAGTTCATCCCGACCATCTTCGACTGGATTTGGATTGGCCTGCGGGACCCCCGAAAACTCATTCGTGCGACCTCTGCCGAGACGGTCAGCGCGTGCTTCCGCATTATCCGGGAAAGGGACCAGGAGATGAGGCGGTTGTGGATGAGCAAGATTTATAACGAAATGCGGCAAGGCCTTAAGACCTTAACCGTCGAGTCCATTCATGCCTCTCTCCTTGTACTTAGGGAGCTTCTTGAACAAGGAGGCATGTTCATGCAAGACCATTACCAAGAGGCTTGCGATATTGTCTTCAAACACAAAGACCACCGAGACCCAACAATCAAAAGCACCGTTGTTCTTCTCATTCCAGACCTGGCCAGTTACTCCCCGGCCGACTTTGCCCACACTTGGCTGCACAAGTTCATGGTCTACTTATCCGGAATGCTCAAGAAGGATAAAGAGCGCAACGATGCCTTCCTCGCCATCGGCAATATCGCCAATTCTGTCAAGAGCGCCATTGCACCCTATTTCGACGGCGTTCTCATCTACGTTAGAGAAGGGCTCAGTGTCCAGTCCCGCAAGAGAGGCTCAGTGGACCCGGTATTTGATTGCATCAGCCGCTTGGCCGTGGCCGTGGGCCAAACGCTGAGCAAATACATGGAGGCGCTACTCGACCCCATATTTGCTTGTGATCTGACCCCCAAGTTGACTCAAGCCTTGGTGGATATGGCATTTTACATTCCGCCGGTCAAGCCCACGATACAAGAAAGACTCCTTGACATGCTAAGTGTCGTTCTCTGCGGCGAACCTTTCAAACCGCTCGGCGCTCCGCAGCCGAACACGCTTAACTCTGTGCCTGCCATCGCCAAGGATGCCAAGGACCCTCAAGCTTATGAGCACCGACGGGCGGAAGTCAAGCTGGCTCTCAATACTCTTGGTAGCTTCGACTTTTCCGGGAATATACTCAATGAGTTTGTACGAGATGTAGCCATCAAGTATGTCGAGGACGAGGACCCGGAGATTCGAGAAGCGGCAGCTCTCACATGCTGCCAACTCTACGTGAGGGATCCCATCGTCAACCAGACAAGCTATCATGCCCTGCAGGTCGTGGGCGATGTAATAGAAAAACTGCTCACGGTAGGTGTGTCAGATCCGGAGCCGAGCATTCGGAGAACAGTTCTTGCTGCACTAGACGAGCGGTTTGATCGTCACTTGGCCAAGGCGGAGAACATTCGCATTCTTTTCTTTGCCCTCAATGACGAGATTTTTTCCATTCGAGAAGTCGCCATTTCCATCATTGGTCGTCTAGCCAGATACAATCCGGCATACGTCATTCCCTCACTGCGCAAAACACTCATCCAGATGCTCACCGAGTTGGAGTTCTCCGACGTGGCCCGGAACAAGGAAGAAAGTGCCAAGCTACTCGGCCTGCTCGTTCAAAACGCACAGACCCTGATTAAGCCGTACATCGAGCCCATGATATCGGTTTTGCTGCCCAAGGCAAGCGATCCACTACCGTCGGTGGCTGCAACCATCTTGAAAGTCATTGGCGAACTGGCCACTGTTGGAGGCGAAGACATGCTTCCTTACAAGAGTCGCTTGATGCCCATTATCCTAGACGCGCTCCAGGATCAGAGCTCCAACGTTAAGCGTGAAGCCGCACTCAATGCCCTGGGACAGCTCGCAAGCAACTCCGGATATGTCATCGAGCCGTACCTCGAGTACCCACAGCTGTTGGAGATTTTGCAGGGAATTATCAGGACAGAGGGCCAGAGGGGCCTTCTTCACCAGGAGACGATCAAGCTCATGGGCATATTGGGGGCTTTGGACCCCTACAAGCACCAGGTAAGATAGCCTGTGGCTCCTATTCATCCACATGCTCGCGTCCATGTAGGACTGACAGTTGGATACAGCAAGTCGAGGAGCGCGCGCCAGAAGTGCAGCGAAAAGCGGAGAGCAACCAGATGACGGACATCTCCCTAATGATGACGGGGTTGATGCCCTCTAACAAAGAGTATTTCCCCACTGTCGTCATCAACGCCCTCCTACAAATACTCAAGGACCACTCACTCGCACAACATCATGCTGCCGTGATAGAAGCCATCATGAACATCTTCAGGACTCTTGGCCTCGAATGTGTCTCGTTTCTCGACCGCATTATCCCGGCATTTCTGCATGTCATCCGATTGTCGGCCTCGACCCGACTTGAATCGTATTTCAACCAACTGGCCACGCTGGTCAGCATCGTCAGGCAGCATATCAGAAATTTCCTTCCTGATATTATCGAGATTCTTCAAGAGTACTGGCACAAGTCGACATCTTTGCAAACCACCATTCTTTCATTGGTTGAAGCCATATCTCGCTCTCTTGAAGGCGAGTTCAAGATTTACCTGGCGGGCATCCTACCGCTCATGCTTGGAGTTCTCGACAAGGACTCAAGCGCGAAAAGGATTCCATCAGAACGTGTTCTCCATGCCTTTCTCGTCTTTGGAGCCAGCGCCGAAGAGTATATGCATCTCATTATTCCTGTTATCGTCCATACCTTTGAAAAACAAGGCCAGCCCCTCTTTATACGGAAGCACGCTATCGACACAATTGGCAAGATCTCGCGGCAGGTGAATCTTGACGATTATGCTGCCAAAATCATCCATCCCCTCATGCGCGTACTGGAGATGGGCGAGAACACACTCAGAGTAGCAGCGCTCGACACGCTTTGCGCCCTGATCCAACAGCTCGGGCGGGACTATCTCCACTTTATGGGTACAGTTAACAAGGTCATTAACCAGAATCAGGTGCAACACCAAAATTACGAGCTGCTCGTGAGCAAGTTGAAGAAAGGAAAGGTTCTGCCGCAGGACCTGAGCTCTCAGTCTCGATTTACGGACATGATGGATGAGACACCATTGGCAGATCTGGGCACTAAGAAGCTCGAGATGAACCCGGTTCACCTCAAGGCCGCTTGGGACACGAGAGGCAAGTCCACCAAGGAGGACTGGCAAGAGTGGCTACGGCGCTTCAGCACGACGCTCTTGACGGAGTCACCCAACCACGCGCTTCGTGCTTGCGCCAGCTTGGCTAGCGTCTATCTCCCCTTGGCCCGCGACCTCTTCAACTCGGCATTCGTCTCGTGCTGGAGCGAGCTTTACGAACAGTTCCAGGATGAACTCATCCAAAACATCGAAAGCGCCATCAAGTCGGAGAATTTACCACCTGATTTACTCGGCCTTTTGCTCAACCTCGCCGAATTCATGGAGCATGACGATAAGGCACTGCCTATCGATATTCGTGTTCTCGGCCGAGAGGCAGCCCGCTGTCACGCCTACGCAAAGGCTTTGCACTACAAGGAACTCGAATTCTTGCAGGACCAGAGCAGTGGGGCGGTCGAGGCCCTCATCGTCATCAACAATCAGTTGCAGCAGTCGGACGCAGCGATTGGTATACTCAGAAAAGCTCAGCTGTACAAGGAAGGCATTCAGCTGCGCGAGACTTGGTTTGAAAAGCTGGAGCGGTGGGAGGAGGCACTGGACTTTTATAACCAGCGCGAGCAAGAAATTGCTTCGGACCTGCCAATTCCCATTGAAATTTTCATGGGCAAGATGCGCTGTCTGCATGCTCTGGACGAATGGGACGCACTGGCAAGCCTGACAAGCAGTGCCTGGAGCAACTCGGCACCAGAGGTCCAGCGCATGATTGCTCCGCTCGCGACGGCGGCCGCATGGGGCCAGTGCAAATGGGACTCGATGGACAATTACCTCTCCTCTCTCAAGCGCCATTCGCCTGACCGCTCGTTTTTCGGGGCAATTCTGGCACTGCACCGAAATCAATTCCGCGAGGCGATTGCCTGCGTGGAACAAGCTCGTGAGGGGTTGGATACGGAGCTGAGCGCGCTCGTGAGCGAGTCCTACAACCGGGCTTATCAGGTCGTCGTTCGAGTCCAAATGCTCGCCGAGTTAGAGGAACTTATTGTGTACAAGCAGTGCGACGAAAGAAAACAAGCGACGATGCGGAAGACATGGGAGACCAGACTGCAGGGGTGTCAGCGCAACGTCGAGGTTTGGCATCGTATGCTGCGACTCAGGGCCCTGGTGCTCTCACCCGTCGAAAACATGCGGATGTGGATCAAGTTTGCGAACCTGTGTCGCAAATCCGGACGCATGGGCTTGGCTGAAAAGTCACTGAAGCAGCTCATCGGTTCAGACGCACCACTAGAGGCGATAATTCCCTACTGGCCGGAGAGCAGGAGCGAACGGCCAAGTTCGGCAGCGGCGTGGAACATACCGGCGCAGGTGATTTACGCGATGCTCAAGTTCGAATGGGAGGTGGGCCAGCAGCCAGCGTCGCGGCGAGACCCCGTCGCAGAGCGGACCCTGTACTGCCTACAGCGGTTCACCAACGACACATCCCATCGGCTGGACGTGACGCGAGCCCATCTCGCGGCGCAGATGGGCGGCGACGGCAGCATACCGACCGACTACGGCTTCCCCCAGCAACTAGATCCGTCGCTCATGAGCCCGCAGACGCAGCGCGCCTTGCACGAGCAGACAGTGCTACTAGCCAAATGCTGCCTGCGGCAGGGCGAGTGGCTGAAGACCCTCAATAAGGACGACTGGCAGTACAGCAAAGTGCAGGAGATCCTGACCTCGTACTCTCAGGCCACCAAGTACAACCCGCACTGGTACAAAGCCTGGCACGCATGGGCGTTGGCCAACTTTGAGATTGTGCAGACACTTTCGGCCCGGAGCGAAGGCCACCTTTCTCGATCAGATCAGGCCATGGTGGTGGACCATGTGGTGCCGGCCATCCAGGGCTTCTTCAAGTCGATCGCCTTGTCGGCAGGCAGCTCCCTCCAGAACACGCTCCGCCTTCTGACTCTCTGGTTCGCCCACGGCGGGAATGTCGACGTCAACTTGGCGGTCGTGGACGGCATCGCCACGGTCAGCATCGACACCTGGCTCGAGGTCATCCCTCAACTCATTGCACGCATCAGCCTGCCGGACAAGCGAGTGCAGCAGTCGGTGCACAATTTACTGGCCGACGTCGGGCGTACGCACCCTCAGGCGCTCGTGTACCCCCTGACGGTGGCGATGAAGTCGTGGCAGAGCACGCGACGGTCGAGGTCGGCGGCCCAAATCATGGATAGCATGCGCCAGCATAGCGCGAATCTGGTGGCGCAAGCCGACACGGTAAGCCACGAGCTCATTCGCGTGGCCGTGCTGTGGCACGAGCTGTGGCACGAGGGCTTGGAAGAGGCTTCGCGGCTGTACTTTGGTGACCACAACATCGACGGCATGTTCACGTCGCTCAACCCGCTGCACGCCCTGCTGGATCGTGGGCCAGAGACGCTGCGGGAGATTTCGTTTGCGCAGGCATTCGGGCGCGACCTTAAAGAGGCGCAGGAGTGGTGCCACCAATACGAGACGACCAAGGACGTCAACGATCTCAACCAGGCTTGGGACCTGTACTACCAAGTATTCCGACGAGTAACGCGACAGCTTCCGCAGTTGACATCACTGGACCTCACGTATTGCTCACCCAAGCTGCTGGGGGCCAAGAACCTCGACCTTGCGGTGCCCGGGACGTACAAGAGCGGGCAGCCGATCATCCGGATCATGTCGGTCGACTCGACTTTTACCGTCATCAACTCGAAACAGAGACCGAGAAAGCTCAGCGTGATGGGTAGCGATGGAGTGACGTACGCTTTCCTGCTCAAGGGCCACGAGGACATCCGTCAGGACGAGCGGGTGATGCAGCTGTTTGGACTGTGCAACACGCTGCTAGTGAACGATTCGGAGTGCTTCAAGCGACACTTCAACATCCAGCGGTATCCGGCGATCCCACTATCGCAGAACTCGGGTCTTTTGGGCTGGGTGCCGAACAGCGACACGCTCCACATCCTAATCCGCGAATACCGCGAGAACCGCAAGATTCTGCTCAACATCGAACACCGCATCATGCTCCAGATGGCGCCGGACTACGACAACCTGACGCTGATGCAGAAGGTGGAAGTGTTCGGCTACGCGCTGGACAACACGACGGGCCAGGACCTGTACCGGCTCCTCTGGCTCAAGTCCAAGTCTTCGGAGGCGTGGCTGGAGCGGCGCACCAACTACACACGCTCGCTGGGCGTCATGTCGATTGTAGGCTACATCCTGGGACTAGGCGACCGGCATCCGTCGAACCTGATGCTTGACCGGATCACGGGCAAGATTGTACACATCGACTTTGGCGACTGCTTCGAAGTGGCTATGAAGCGCGAAAAATACCCGGAGCGGGTGCCCTTCCGGCTCACTCGAATGCTGACATATGCCATGGAGGTGAGCAACATCGAGGGCAGCTTCAGGATCACCTGCGAGCATGTAATGCGGGTGCTCCGGGAGAACAAGGAGAGCGTGATGGCGGTATTGGAAGCGGTCAGTACTTCGGACAGGCGATTTGAAGCCACGCATCACAGACTAACACGGAAGGCCCCGTGCCGTGCAGTTCATCCACGACCCGCTCCTCACGTGGCGTCTCACCAACGCGGCATCTCCAGCCGGGCCTAACTTCCAGTCGGAGCGCGAGGCGGCTCTAATCGGGCCCCACGCGATGCGGACGCGACGGCACTCCATCCTGGACGGCGACATCGCGCCGTCGGAGCTGCTGGGTGCCAACGGGGAGCCACCGGGGCCGCCGCTTCACCGAACGTGGGCGCGGACGAACAGCTCGGCGGCTCCGGACGGCGCCATGGTCAACGGGGCGGCCGAGACGGAGATGCAGAACGCGCGGGCGCTCGAGGTGCTGGAGCGGGTGGCGCAGAAGCTCAACGGGCGCGATTTCAAGTATAACGAGGAGCTGGACGTCATCAGCCAGGTCAACAAGCTGATTGTGGAGGCTACGAAGCTGGAGAACCTTTGCCAACATTACATTGGATGGTGCAGCTTCTGGTGAGGCACCGGCCGTTGCAGACAAGCGGTGACTGGCGAAGGACGTGGTTTTTTCTTCGAGGCCCTTGTTCCTTTGAGTCTTCGGGGGGGAGGGGCTTCTCTTGCAATCTTGTCGCCTTTAATCTGTCACATGGACGTCTTGGGCAGGTAACAGGAAGGGCCGTGTAGCCGAGGCCGGCGGGCGTCACAGGCGTTTGGCGGAGGGACGCTCTGCGTGGGCGCGGAATCGAAGCAAGCCACGTCGACTCATCCGGAGTCTTGAGGGATCGAGCTTGACGGGCCGTGCAGCGCGGGACACGACATGGGATGGCCAAGGACGGCGTGGTCTGGAAATGTCTCAACATGCTGGGCATGCCGAGTCTGCCCTGCAGTGCAGGCATTTTTCCGTCACGCCCGAAAGGAATGTTTCTATAATATACATGGTCCGCGCCCCCCCACTTTGGCGACCGTCGTCAACTTGCCGGGTCCCATGGCGTTTTGCCCGTCCTTCAAAGTGGCAGACGGAGACGACGAACGGCTCAGAAGCGACAACAAGACAGATGGACGCCAGCGAGCGCCTCGTTCATAGCTCGTCCCTACCGCCCTCGTGGCCATGATGATGCGCGGCGTCGGGCTCGGCGCGCTCGTCATGGCAGGCAACAGGCGTGCCAACCTCCATCTTGTAGACGCACTTCTCAGCCTCGGTGACGCGCCAAATCTCGTCGACTTCGGCGCAGGCCAACCAGACGTCGGTGCGGCGCTGCGGGCCGTTCCAGCAGCCGAGGCCGTTTTCGTACCGCAACACCATGCGCTCGCCGCGGCCGAGGCTCTTGCCGTCGAGGCGGTCGGCCTCGTCGGCGACGGCGCGGTCGATGCGCGCATAATAGCCCATGGTCGTCTCGCCGTGGCCCTTTTTCGACTTTTGCGACGCCTGGCCCAGCCAACTGAGTTCGTACGTGTACTTGCCCACCTCGACGCTTATGGTCTTGCCCTTGAGGGCGCGGAAGACGTCCACCGGGCCGTAGTCCTGGACTAGCTCGGCCTTGGCGCCCTCAAGCTCTCGCTTCGTCTCCTCGAGTTTCCGCCCGGCCGTCTGGGTCGCCTCCCGCGCTGCCTTGACGAGCGGCGACTCGGCACCCGGCGCGACCTTTTCCGCCAGCATGCCGTTGCGGATGAGCCACAGGCGGAGGGCCGCCATCCTGCTCTGGAGGGCGTTGCGCATGAAGGCGGGGAGGTAGGCCTCGATGCTGTACACTAAACCGCGAGGCGAGGCTGGTCAGAAGATCATTGGTCCGAAAAGGGTGTGCCACTTACGGATGTCGGTATCGTCGTCCTGATCCTCAAACTCGTTCCAGTTTATGCCGCTATCTGCGCCGTCCTCCTTCATAACCTCGTCGACATCCGGCACCTCGGTACTTGTTGTGCGGGCGGCAAAGTCCTCAAAGGCCTTGATAGCTGTTTTGACGCCTTCGTCGTTGAAATTGGTGTTATACTCGTTCTTGAGTTTCCTAAGCACTGTCTTGAGCTCTTCAACCTGGATTTGAAGCCGCGCGGTTTCTTGCACCATGCCGTCCAGGGTGTTGCGCAGCTCTTCGATCCTGGACTTGGCCAGACTGACAAGCATGCCAAGCTTGCCGCGGCCCTTGGGTGCGCGCACAACCTTGCCCCGGTCAGCCGCCTCGGCCTGAGTTTGCTTCTTCTGCAGCTCCTTCTTTTCCGCCTCGAGTGTGGCAATGTTGCGGGCCAGCAGACTCAGGCGCTTCTCGGTATTTTGGCGAAGCTGCTTGGCCTCTTTGATCAGGGCTTCCCGCTTCTTCAGCGCCTTGTCCATCTTCTTGCGCCTCTCCTCGGCCAGCGTCCGGTGCTGGCGGCCGATGTCGGCGCAGCGATTTTCGCATTGGACGCCGCCGACGTGGCCAAACTCCTCAGAGCCATCGCAGCACAGGTCGTGGTCGCAAACTCCGTCGTTGACGAACGAAAAGGGTACGTAGGCGCCGACGTGGCCTTCGTTGGCGCACCAGAAGCCGGGCAGCGCATTGGTCACGTTGGTGGTGCCAGAAACGGAGTGAGGGAGGGGTTGCTCGGGAGAAAGGGGGTCGATGTGGGCGCAGGCGGCAGTACCCGGCTCGTCTGAGCCGTCCGGACAGTCGCACGAGTTGTCGTTGATGCGGGACGAGCTGAGCCTGATGGAGGGGGCGGTGATGCAGGAGAAGAAGTCGGATCCGGCCGAGTAGTGGGAAGCAACTATGCGGCGGCGTCAGAAATAACGGGCCGTCGTCTCGAGGGCCTCCAAGGCCCGAGGAAGACGTACATTCTGGGCCAACGCCGCGAGGCAAGGTGCTGCCGAGAGCAGCCGCAGACAAGGACAGCAAAGCGCCCAGCAGGACCGGAGGCTGGGGCTTCCGCATGGCGAATAAACCGGCTACGGGCTCTGTATATGGTAGAGCGTGGAGGCGGCGGCGGTTGGCAGCAAGGCTTTTGGACAAAGGAGAGGAATGGCCCGGGAAGAAGGACGGTGACGACGTCGCCGGAGGACAGGAACGTGTCCGCTGCTGCAGCCACAGGGCCCTGTTAGC
>KN173742.1:0-18124 GCA_000758425.1 Nilaparvata lugens yeast-like symbiont | reverse complement strand
CCGCCACACCGGCGCTGCAGCGTGCGCTGGCCGCCGAGGTGCGCGCTCTCGCCATCGGGCCTCTTCCGGCGCTCGCCGCCGCCGCCCACGGCTGCCGTGCGGCCCGGTACGGCGGCCTGGTGCGGCGTGAACTAGCCCTTCGCGCGCGAAGCCTGCTTGCTCGTCTGCATGCGCTGCTGGCCACTCTGCCGCGCGGCGACGACGACGCCGGGGCTTCGCCTGCCGCTCCAAACGCCACCGCCCAGGCGGCAGGCATCTTGTGGTCGGCCTGTGACGATGTCATCAAGTGCGCGGACGAGGGCGCCCGGGGCTTGCTTGTCGAGAGGGCGCGAGGGTGGGCGCTTGTACTCGAGGATACTGCTGAAGAACTGAAGAAATGGAGTCAGGAGGTCGATGACGACGGCAACGGCGACGGCGACACATGCAGCCAGGACAGCGACTCCAGTCTCCTCCGCCCAGGCCGTGGCCGATTCCTTGCTCTGCGCCCCCAAGCCTATCCCGGCCTACGACCGCGCCTCGCCGCCGCCCTTTCTCGCCTACGGCTCACCTCGCTGCTGTACGAGGCGGCGACGAAACGCCGCCTCAACACGCTGCCCGCCCTGCCCACCGCCGACGATAGCCTGCCTCCCCGGCTGGACGCCCTCCACGTGCTGCTGCAGGCACTACCCGGCCGCTTCGACGACCTCGCCGTGGCCTTGTACCGCCTCAGTGCCCAAGACGCAGACGCCACCCTGCAGCATTGCGTCGCTGACGCTGCCGCTGCCGCCGAGCTCCTCGCCGCCACCTGGGACGGCGGTACGGATGCCTTTTTGGTCTGGATCCAGCGCTTCCAGACCCAGATCAGAATGCCTGTCAACTTGGACGCGTAGCTACATTAGCCAAGGGCCTGAGGCCTCCCCATACAAACTATTGGCACCTCATTATGCCGCCACCCTCCTCACCGCATCGGGCATACCTGCCATCACGCGTGCTCACACGGAGGAGGGAGAGAAATAGAGAGTGAGAAGGCCTAGAGGCGGACTGGTATACTGAAGCGCTGTAGAGTCAGCAGCGCGATAAAACGCCATGCCACCGAGCGGTGGAAAAAAAGAGAACAAAAATTATACCCATCCCACGGCCGCCTCGGCGCGATACAAAACATCCGGCCGCTTGGACACAATGGTAGTAAATACAACCAACCAACCGACGCTCTACCCCGGCGGGAACCCTGTCTCGTGTCGCTGTTGCCTCAACCCCGACCCCATTCGTCGTCTCAAGAGTGCTATCGGCGACGGCTGCTTTGTGGTCCCTTCGGAGGGCCGCGGGCTTCTGCTCCGTCGCTGTCGCGGTCATCGCCGGCATCTCGGGGGTCATGACGACCTCCAGGCAGGTCATCCAATCGTGTCGACGCCGCCGTCGCTCTCACGTGCCGTCTGCGTCGCAGTCGCTGGCCCGTGTTTGCCTCTCGCGCCTAACCTTTTCCCGTCTTCCGCGTTCTTTTTGTCCCTCTCCTTGTCTTCTTCATTGACCTGCGAGTGCGGGCGCCCCGGTGGCGCGGCCTCCTTCTCTTTCGGACTTGGCGCCGCCCCGCCCTTGGCCCCAGCTGCCGCTGCAGTGGCTCCGCTGTCGATTTGGGCGCCGACAAGCTGGGCCAAGCTGTGAAAGTTGAACAGCGTCTCGCTGCCGGTCTCGTTTTCTTCGTCGTCGATCCGTGGCGAGCGCCGGCCGGTGCTCCCTTCAAGCCCCGTGAAGCCCGACCCGCTGTAGCTGCCGACGGGACTATCGCTGGCCGAGGAGCCTATAGACGACGCGTTGCTCATCTGCCTCAGATGAGAGCGGCTGCGGGGCCTGTCGAGGGCGTTTTGAGGCGAGCCGGCCAAAGTGGTCGCCGATGCCAGCGCTTCTGACGAACCGCGGTCGACTACCTTGCCCTTGTCGGTAGTCTGGTCGTCCTGCTCCTGCCGCTCTGTCGAAGGCTGCGCATCGTCCTTGGGCGACTGTGCGGCACTTGAGACGGTAGCTTCCATCCTCAGATTGCTCGCGGTACTCCCTCCGCGTTTGCGGCCCAGATCCAGTGACAGGCTGCTAGCGCTGGCGCCGCTCGCCTCTCCACTGTACGGGTTTTTGGCCTGTTTCTTCTGAGCTTTACGCTCCGCCTGCTCACGCTTCTTGGCCTCCTTACGCAGCGCCTTTTCCTCCTTGCGCTTGCGTTCCTCCTCCGTAGCCAGCGACAGACGCACCGCCTCCATAAACATCATCTCTTCGAGCTCTTCTACCCGGTTGCGACGTTGCCCTGCCGTATGCCTGGGAGATGAGTCCCCCTCGCCAACCTCGGGTCCGTTGACGTCTCTATTTCTGCCCGTCTCGCGCCCTGGCGTGTTCGTTCCATGGCTACCCGTGTTTCTACGTCCAAACCTGGCAGGTCGTAGGATAGAAGTACGCTGCTCGTTGCCGCCCATGAGGAAGGCTGCCGTGTGCAGTGCGGTGGCAGCGGCTGCGCGACGAGCTTGGTGCGCGCGAGCGGTCACGAGCTTCGCTGCCCAGTCGGGCCGAACCCGGTCCGTGGTGATAACATTGACGGCTGTAGCCGACAGGCTGTGCGTTCGTCTACGCACCGGCTGTTGAGGCGACATGGGCGGAGGGGTGGAACTGATAGAGGTCTGAGACGACATGGCCGTCGGTGAGGTCAAGGCGGGGTCGTTGGAGTAGACGAGGCCACGTCGAAAAGGGGGCGGCTCGAAGGTGACTCCAAACTCGAACTGTTGGCAGTAGGGGCACGTGGACGGTTCCGAGATGAGCCTTTCCGGTGGCCCCTCGGCCGGGCGGGATTGGCTCGGGTCTCTGGCTTGGTCGTCGGGATGATGTTCGGGGAGGTGTGGTTCGGCTCGCCTGATCTGGACGAAGCACTCGCTGCAGATGTTCTGGTCGCAGCACCGCGTTCTGTTCAGATACGGTGGGTAAAAGAGAAAGCAGATGGGGCATTCTGCTGCCTCCTTGTAGAGAACGACTTCGATCGGCTGGCCGTTGACGAAGTGGTTGTGGGGCAGCAAAACTTCCTTGGCCGCCAACTCGGTCGTCGACGTATTGCGCGAGCTGACGCTGAGGGCAGCCGCCAGAGCTTTGGCCCTGGGCTTGAAAGAGGCGCTACGAGGGAGGCCGGTATTTCTGGGAGGTGGTATGTCGGGGCCGACGGCAGGTTCACTACGGTCCGAGGCGGCAGACATAGTTCGAGGCCCCATAGGCACCGTCAGTGTGTTGCAGTTCTGGCTGGACTCATCCTCAGGCGGACGAGGTTTTGGGATCAAATCCGGGTCGGAAGGAGCATCCGAAGTAGGCACGGGCAAGCCGCGGGCGGCAGCTACCAGTTGATTCTCCGTCCAGCTCGGAGACCAGTCGTTGAGCCCACGCCAAAATGGGGCCAGCTTCCTCTCAATCTAGCGGGCAAGCCGGTCAGCGACGAGAAAGATGGGCAGTTGGGCGTTGAGGAGATGGGCACCTGTAGCTGCCGGACGACAGGTTTGCTGAAGTCCTCGATGCCTGTGTAGGTGCCAAGAGTGACGAGGAAGCCGCCGTCGACATGTTCTTGATGCATGCTGCGCTCTCGTTCCTTGGCTCGGGCAGCACGGTCTCGCTCCAGTCGGCGAGCTTCCCGCTCCTGCTTGGTCTCACGGCGCTCCAAGGGAGTATTCTGACCGTCGCGGTCGCGGTCACGGGAACTCAATTGCAGATTTAAGAAGCCACTGAAATCGCCTCGGCTCATGCGGCTACGGGATCGGCTGGACTCTCTGCACCCGTCACTCGGGCCGGCCGAAGGCTCGCCCGAGCGGGACTCCTTAGTATTGGAATTGCCCATGGTAAGGCAGCGAGTAAGGGTCCAGCGCTATCGCGGTTACGACACAAACGGCGACTCTCTCCGAGGCAACGTGGGCGCGGACGGGACCGAACCCGCCGCAAAGATCTGGAGGCTTGTGAAACGGGACTGTTCTCTTACTCTCGCGCGGGCGTCTGATCTGCGCACCTGCGAGAGAAGCAGGTAGGATCGTAAGAAGTGAAGGGAACCGACTGAAAGAGGTGGGATGTGTCAGCGGCAAAAAGCAAAGCCGTATCCTGAGTCTCAGATTCCTGGCGTAAGGGCTCAGGGCGAGCCGGCGAGGGCGAGAGCTGGTCTGGAAAAGGGACGCTGGTCAGATGAGCGCCGCGGCCAAGGAGTGCATTTCGCGGCGCTGATTAGAGACCTCCTGGCGTCGACGTCTCGAGAGGGAGGCCGGGATCGAAGACTTGGCTAGACTGATATCTGGCTAGGTAGCACAACCGGGAAGCACAGCAAAAAGAGTAGTGGCAGGCAGGGATGGCGAAAGTCTAGGGAGGAGCCTGAGAGATATAGTGATCGAGGAGGCTGCTGGACTGGAGCGACGACAGCGCCCGGCCCGGCGGCTGACTGTATGAGGCTAGCGAGGGAGGGGCCGGCGGGCGCCGTACTCGAACGCGGGGAGAAATGACTGCCGAGGCTGAGGATGATGATGATGAAAGCGAAAATGATGAGTTTAACGAAGAACAAGATGAAGATGATGATGCTGATGTTGATGGATATTAGGATGGACGGCTCCAGGCGGAAAAGACGGTTGAGGAAGGGGGGCGGTTGGCTGTGGAGGGATGGACGGTCGGCAAGTACAAACGAAGTAATAGCCAGTTAAACGGCGAAAAGTGACGACTTAGATTTGCAGTGACATGTGCTCACAGTATGCAACGAGCGGCTACCAAGTACCACCAACTTCATCACTAACTAGCCGGTTTAGCAGCGTCCCAGGTGCCTCTTCTAAACCACGGTAGGGAGCAGCGAGCGGCAAGCGGCGCCTGAAGCTAGAACTCGGGCAGCGGCCGCACCCTCTTGCGGCACGCACGCCATGCCCTGAAGCACAGCGCTTGGGCAATGGTTTCATCCATCACGATGATGCATCCCGCCCATCCGCCCTACCGGCTCCGCAGTCTTATCCTGGCCGACGACCATCTGCCTCTCCGTGACTAACCCTGTCTGCCCGCATGATTATCTGTCGCCGCCTTGACTTTCCATTGTGCCCTGCACGGGGTGTCCCTCCATCTAGGGTGCATAAAGGCCCAGTCAGGCCCTTCCCGCTTATGCCGACGATAAAATGACACACACGACCAGTTGCCAACTTGAACAGAGCAGCATGCCGTCTATGGAAGTGGGTATCCATCTAATTAGTGCTCCGTCGAGCTGGCCTCATTGCCTTTGCCTATCTTCTCGGCGCCCATGCCTGCAGCCATTCCCTCGCCTTATCCGCGTTGCCGTGCTCGGCCTCAGCGGCCGCAATACACCATTCCAGGTCCCAGCCCTTCTCGGCGGCCATCAGCTCTGCTATCTTCCGTCTCTGCTGGCTGGCCTCATCGACGCAGAAAAACCAGGCCGTACCTCCATCCGGCTCCGCCGCTATCAGCGGTTTTACCAGCGGCAGAACAGCTTGCGCTGACGACGCCTTGGCTTCCAGCCCGGCATTGGCCCTGCCCGTCTTGTACCATTCGTTGGTGCAGTGACGTTTTCCGCATCCCGTCATCATCTGCCCGAGATAGCGTCTCTCGATCCTCCTCCGTAGTGCCTTGCCTTCTGGGTCATGCAAGCTCGCGTACAGTGGCCCGAAGCACAGCGAGCACAACCCAGTAACGTTGGCCGAGTCGAGGTCCAGGCCCGTGCCTATCTGGCCCCTGGGACCGATACCGTGCAAGGTCCTTCCGCATTTCGTGTTGCTACATATCGCCGGCTTCGCCCGCTTGGCCTTGTCTAGTTCGTGGTGCTTGAGATGGGTTTCCATGTCTCTGAGACGAACAATCTTATCGCAAACATGGCACTCAGTCGTGCGTGCGCCGTCCGCAAGCTCATGTGCCGTCAAGCCGGAAAGGACGACTTCTAGCGACGGATTGACGGGTCTCCTTCTTGCGCAACCTCGAGATGACAGAACCGGCAGAGTATCAGTTTGCCGGGACAGACCGTCGTCCGATGCCTGGCGAGGTCTGGCAGTGAGTTGGTAGAAAACGCGCAGCACGGACAGTCGCGGTCTTGGTGAAAGATGTCATCGTGCTTGGCCCTGCTGAACAACGAGTTCCCGTATGCGTTGTCGCTTTCGCAATGCCAGTGCGCTTCCCATTCTGGAGATGCTTTCTTGAAGACCGATTGACACCGCAGGCAAGTTATGCTGTTTCGTCGACAAAAAATTTTGTGTAGAACCATGGTTTGTCGAGGCAACCACCGGAGGCAATTCGTGCACTGCTCATCATCTACACTTCCTCGGCCCTCGTGGTCTGCTTCATTCTTTGAGTCAGTATAGTCGGGGGCGAAACTACTTGAACACGCAGCGTGTAGCTGATGGGCTCCGACGAATGTGGCAGCTCCCTAGTTGGCTGTTAAGCGTGAACTGATATTAAAATGCCCTCTGCACCGTCCAACTCGATGTTCGTTGGGGTCACGCCAATGATCTTGATCCCTTGCTGCGCAGGACCGAAATTCCCAAATGTATGAGCCGAATCGCGCGGCGAGACCCGATGTCGAGATGATTTGGGGCTCACAAACACGTCCAGGCTGTCTGGCTGCGAAATACCCCCAAGAGTGACAGTCAACGGTCGCGAGCGGTCCCAGGATGGCAGAACATAATCGACATAGCCACTGGGCGAAACTAAGCCACGCGCCTCCTTCCATAAGTCCAGCTCACCGCCTTCGGAATTCCCTAATGTCGGAGCAGGCTGTGTTTTGGATACAATCTGGCGCATTGTCTCTCGAGATTGCTCCTCATTTAGGGCTTCGATATCGACTTCGAGATCGGTATCAACGACACATATCCCGTCGCCTTCAGGTGCAAATTTGTCCACCCAGAACTTGAAAGTCTCGCCGCGCACGCCTGGTACGGAGAGGATGGCATCTTTGGTGAGACATGTAAATTTTTCCCGGAGATAACGCTCCAGTAGGGACTTCCAGTTGTCCGGGTTGTAGCCGGCCTCGAGCGGTCGTAGCCTGACATATGTCCCCTTGGGCACCGTTTCGGCGAGAACAACGACTTGCATTGACGTATCCGAGGCATCGTCGCCTATGTGGTGAACTTCTTCCTTGGAGCCTACTTCTAGAGCGTCTACGAGAAAGAGGCTTAGGGCCAGGGTTCCTTCAGGTGCAGAAAACTCTTGGATGCCCGCATAGACGGCTTTTTTCGTGATGGGGTTGACCAGACGAAAATTCAATGGATGTGGGAGCTGTTGTGTATTCGCGTGGCGCGCGGTGCCTTCAACATAGGGGTACCGGGCATCGAAGGAGGCCGGGGAGGCGCGGGGTGACGAACGATTTGGCGCTGCGGCGAGCAGTTGTTCGAGAGCGGATTGAGGCAAAATCATTTTGTCGCCAGGAGGAATCCGGGATGGCATCAACGCTAAGGAAGAGGTGGCATACGTGCCGGACCAGCGAGGAGCCGGCGGTCCTTCCATGTCACACAGGACGAGGCTGAGTGCGCCGGCGTACTCGAGACAGGACAGGTGACGAGAAGCCGGGACGGTGGGCCAACAAACACCGCTTGTTATTTCCGCTTCTGCGAAAGGAAACCGAAAGCAGCGACTAGAAAGCTGGGTACGTCCTCGATCACCAGCCGGTTTGGATTGGAACAGGGACGACCGAGAGGAATCTGGGTGAGAGACTGGTCGGTATTGAGGCAATCGCGGACATACGACAAACCGTGCTCCGAGGGTGATTGGTCAGCAGGAGAGCAACGGCTCCCGTCGATTCTACGGCATTTGATACTATGTGTTGACATGTCGTGCGGCAGCCGAGGTCGACTTCCTCTTTTCGTACACGAACAAATTCAACGATGTTTCAAGAGGACGACAGCCTTGGCCAGCGGGCATCAGTTCTGCTCCGGTTGCGGCAGATGAGGGCAGCGATGGTAAGACAGCGCCTCTCTCTCCTCTTCCCCCCAAGCGGCAAGAACGTGCCAAGCAAACAAGCCAAGCAAACGACCCGTGGAAGTGGACCCTCTTTACCCGTACACGGCTTCCCGACGACGCGGATGCTGGCGGCAATCCCGGCCACGTCCAGGTCAAGACACGTAACGTCACCGCGACGCTTAAATGATGCTGATGCTGGTGGCGGATAAATGTCAGATAGGCACGAGGCGGCAAATGAGATTGCGCTCCCGGGGGCATGGACGCCCAACCGGTCGACAGGAAGACCTGCCGGGAGAGCGAGCCAGGCTACAGGCCGCTGTCGAACGGAAACAAGGCGTAGATTCCTCACATCAACCCAGGATAATTTTCCCTTCAACGCCCCTCCCCCTCCCCCTGCCCTTGCCCCCCCGGGAGGTTCGGCCATGCCGCCCATCTCTATCCCTCCATCACCACCACCAGTGACTGCTGGCGGTTGGTAAGCCCATTACGTCTGCGCCGTCCATTCGCCGTGTTATCGTCGTGCTTTGCTGGCGTAAGGCCAAGGCGTAGGCTAGTTCGACGCCTGTTGCAGGCACGCCATCCGCCACTGAAAGCGGTCGGGCCGGTGATGTCCACCTGGCCAGAGCAGTGTAGGCAATCCGATGGATGGATGAAGCACCCACGCATAAGAGGTTATGCCCTCCCACACACATGCACACATCACATAACACGTGCTCTTCCCTCCCCCCCACTCTTACGAACCCATGGTAGACAATGGATGCCTCGTGTCTTAGCCAACAGCGAATGAAATTTGACCGGGTTTGTCTCAAGTCAAATGCTGGAATCGTAGTAGGCCACAGATACGGTGGCCTTGGGACGGGTTCAGCCCACAATCAATCAGATAACCTTAGGCATGGGTCGGCAGCTGTATCCAGCGTCGCACCCGGCCCAGGCGGCGTCCGTCTTGCCTCACAACTTCTGCTCGAATGCCCGCTTGACATCCTTATAAGGGACTTGAGGCGCGAGGTTTGTGTCGGCCTTGTGCGAAGTCATCGACGCCATCCCTTGTTCCCCTCTCCCTTGTTCTCCCGGACGGATAACGAGTGAGTCTACGTCTAGGCAGCCGGCGTTTCGTGACAAGGCCCTTTCTTGTTCCATCATCTGACCCGAGCCCTCGCCGCATTGTCTGCCTCGTGGCCAGCGACTACGCGCGACCACTGCGGGCTGTGCTGGCCAAGCTCTCGCGGAGCAACATCCTCCAGCAGGTGCAGACGCTGGTCCTCGACGGGCTCCCCGTCACGGCGGAGCTGTGCCACGAAATCATCGGCAATGACGCCCTCAACGTGCGCATCCTGTCCATCCGCGATGTGCCGGGCCTGAACCAGGCCAAGCTGCGGTACGCCCTGCAGTATGCCTGCCGCTCGTCCAGGCCCCGCGACACGCCCTCCCTAAGGGCGCTCTATGTCTTCGGCTCCCGGCGAGGCCGCCACGCCGCCGGCTGGAGCGCCGACAGCAGCTGCAGCTTCGGCGCCTTGCCTCAAGGGCGATGCCTGGTGGTCCACCCGCGGCCGTGTCATCGCCCGGCCCGTCTCCGACGACTGGGCGGCCTGCATGCTGGCCTGCCAAGGCATCACCGCCTTTGACGCCGTGCTCTGCTGTGGCCCGCGTCACCGCAACTCGTCTGTCGCTGACAAGGGCTCCCTTCCCCCCGCTGTGCTGCAGCTTCGGCGCCTTGCCTCAAGGGCGATGCCTGGTGGTCCACCCGCGGCCGTGTCATCGCCCGGCCCGTCTCCGACGACTGGGCGGCCTGCATGCTGGCCTGCCAAGGCATCACCGCCTTTGACGCCGTGCTCTGCTGTGGCCCGCGTCACCGCAACTCGTCTGTCGCTGACAAGGGCTCCCTTCCCCCCGCTGTCGCCACCTTTGCCGTCGCCGGCTGTGAGGGCTGTGGCTCTGCCCCCGAAGGTCTCTGTCATCCGACCGCCTCGGCCTCGAGCCGTCTCCCGTTACTCGCACCGCTGCCTATCTTGTCATCGTCCGTCCGCGTTGCATCGACTCCCTACCAACCCTACACGCCCTTTGTCGCCCGCTGTGTCGACTGCCTGCGTGAGCGGTACTGCTTCGGCTGTCACAAGTGGTGGTGCGAGGCCTGCCACCAGCTACCGGGGCAGGCGGGCGCCATCGATTTCATTAGCATCGTCGTCGTCGACGAGGACAACGCGGCGGAGCCGGCAGCCGAGAGCCTGGAGCTGCCATTTGCCGCTCTCAAGATCAAGGTATGAGCCAGCCTTCGCCATCACCCAGTCCTCGCCAAAGCTTGATCCGGCGCTATGTGAGTCCAGCTGTGGCACCGCCTGCGTGATGCGACGGCAGCAAAGGGCCATATGGTTGGCTACGTAGCCGGCCCTCCGAGCGCCCTTGAGTTTGTATGCGATCCGACTGTCACCCTTAATCCCACGCGTCCTCTTGGTGCCATCTAATTCGATGGCGACGTGGAAGCTGCCGCTGACTGAGCGCAACTACCCGCAGAGCTGCGTCTCCAAAAGCTGCTGGGAGTGCGGCAACAATGTACGTTGCCACCATCACCACCGATGCGAGCAATCCTGACGCGGCAGTCTCCCAAGTGCGATGACTGTATCCACCGGACGCAACGCGTCTGCAGAAAATGCTGTGGCGGTTACTGCATCATCCACAACGAAGGATCCTCCGCGAACTACGTGCGTTCTGTGCCTTTCTTGAGAGCTTCGTTGACGTCAACGCTGACCAGTCTCGCAGTGTGACTGTGCGCCATCCTGAAATTCCTTTGCCTCCTTGCTGACGCTGACCTCGACTGTAGGGTGTGTATCGCGAGGCCGCGGCCTCGGCCGTCTGTGAATACCCAATCTGGCCGCTGCTCCGCGGCCGGCTCGGGTAGAAAAGAAGAAAAGAGTCGCTATTGTGCTCATAAGCGCCATTGTGCGTTCCACATCAACGCTCAGACTCGAGCGAAGCCAGAAAAGAGTTCAAGGGTCAAAATGCAAGCCACGAATGCTTGCTTATATGCATGGGAAGAACCACGGCTCGATGTTAGCACATTGCACAAGGAGAGCGGGCGTCAACGGACCATCTGGCCAGCATCACGCAGTAGTCTCAGCGGCGAAAGACCCATCATGCACTTTTAGCTTATCCCCTGTCCGACCGGTGGCAGACTGTTCTAGGTCTTTTGCATCCTGTTCCAGAGAAATCTCTCCAATCCATTGAAAAAATATACCTCTTTCGTTAATACCTCATCTTCATCCCGTCTCTTTTGCGCTCATGGGGCCACGGCATACATGAGGACCCTGGTCTTCAGTGGTACATATTGAGACTCGGTAACTCTAAGATGCATGACGCGGCCTGGCTTCGGCACTTTGGCTAGCATGTTACACGCTTGGCTGCCTCTCCCGGCATAATGCACTGGTAGATTGACCACTGCCACGTCATCCACCGTCGATCTACTTGCAGCTGAAGGCGAGCGACAGGGAGATATGACCATGGTAGAGCTCGTTGGGTATTAACAATAGCAGCCAGTGGTCAAAACACTTTGCACCTCGAGATTGGATGGCACCCTCAACTTAGAAGGACAAGGCACAAGCCCGCGTTTTCTCACCGCCATCTGTATCGTTCATCGAAAGCCGAATGCGAGGCCGTTCTGGAGAGCGTGGCATGGCCCATCTGGTAGATCAACGGCTTGGGAGAAACGATAAAATGGCCGCGTGGCACGCCCTGAATCCTCATGGCGCTTTGAGGCCCGCGGCAAACCTGCGAGCAACGAGTGCGGCGCCAATTTCTTCGTACTCCTGCTTGGTGACGGCCACCTTGTCCATGTGGACGTGATTCGCCATATTGGCTGCGCCGTGCCAAGTGCTGGTAATGGGATCGGTGGGTCTGGCAACGCGCACGACGCATTCGTCCGGCATGCGTTGCACCACTTCTTTTTGCAGCCGCCGAATAAAGCCCTCGAATAGCGAGTTGCCACCGACGACAACGATGTTGGCGAGGAGGCCTGGCCAAAGGCCCATAGGTAGCTGTTGTAGGGACTTCTGGATCAAGTCGGCCAACCCCGGCTCGCGGTCGCCCATGTCTGAGGGATGGAAAAGGAGCTCTGGCACGGTGAAGCGCTCATTCCGCAGAGTAAGCACGTCCTCATCGGCATAGCCCGCGGCTGTTTTCGCCAGCCTCCTCGACTTGGACTGCCTCTCCGCGTCGTAGTCGCGAACGATGCCCTTGGCGCGGGTGTGGAAGTCAGGCAAGACATAATCCCTGAAGATGCCGCCGCCGGTCAAGTACGTCTGGCGCCGCTCACCTCGGGTGCCCGGCCAGCATATTTCTAGGTCGGCCTGGAAGTCGACCGACACAAAGCACGCACTTTCTTTCATCTCGTTGACTGCATGCAACTCGTTGCGCATGTCAAAATGCCGCATGGAGATCAAACGGGCCAGGTATTGGGTGAGGAGCCTGCCTCCAACGTCGAGGCGTCGTATGCCAGACTGGAGCGGCTGCCCGCCCAGGAGTGGCGTGATGGTTGTATGTGAGTAGCCAGAGTCGACGACAAGAACGACTTCGACAGGCGCCGCCGCGACTATGGGCTCTTCAGTAGGAGTGTGGAAGAGGTTTTGTATATCGTGGTAGGCGTTGAAGGACGGTCCTGGTCGCGTTTTTGAGGTCAGCTTTCTGTCTGGCGCCTACGAGACAGACAAGGAAGCCATGTACCCAAGCCGCGATAGTAGCTTGCGAACCCGTATTCTTCAAAAACCACCTGGTCACAGTTCGTCTGAAGCTCAGGCAGGTTCCCAGACGGCTCAGTAAGTACGAGGCGTGTCTCGGCGGGATCACAATTTGTGGGCGACGCCGTGCTGAACAGCTGGTGATCCCATATCGCCTTCTGTACCTCCCAGCTGACGATGAAGCCCTTTTCTACAGGGCGGCGGAAGGTGATGTCGCTGTAGTCAAGACACTGCTCGAGTTCCGTGCCAACGTATAAATTCTTACCGCGATCGCGCGCGACGCAGTTGGGAACGACGAGAGGCTTAGCGATGGTGCCGCCACAGACGAGGCCAGCTTTAATGGTATAGCCGCCATTGTCGACGACCATCGTTGTCTGTGGGCGGACCGGCGGGCCACCAGCTTTGGACTTGCGACCGCCGGCCATGGGACGAAAAAAATAGGACGATCGTCTCCTTTTGCGCTCACGATGGCCGGGAAGGACGATGGAGAAGGGTTGAGCGGAAAGAGTCGAGGAGGAGGAAGAGATGACCAGGTTAAAATCATGTGTGAGCGACGCGCCCCGTTTACATAATACGGGTGAATAGCACACAGAGCATCAAAATCCGAAAGAAGGTCTCACGTATTCTGTTCTCATGCCGATACAAGGTCAACCCAGTTGATGGCTCCCGGAAAGGGGCCGGTGAGGGCGGCTCAGATGTGCGCCAAAGCTGTGAGCACGTCGGAGTCGTGGCGCGTCGGCGACAGCCGCACCTGAGCTCCCGGCAGCGGGCAGCAAGGGTACTACCACAATTTTCAGCCTTTTGTTGCTGTTAAACTTTATTAACGAATAAATAGCCTTCGCTAACTGAAGTGGGTCGGCATAAATTCCGGACAACCCCACCTTCGCGTCGCGTCAACTTGTCCTCAGTCGTAACGCCCTCCATCTTCTTTCCTCAATTACTCCACGAATATTGCCTCTCGTGACCCCAAAAAAACATTGGAGTCCTCACAGAGGGGCAGGGTTGTATCCCTTATTTTTTTTGGTATCCCAGCCTCTTTGCTTTCCGCGCAAGAGGGGGTTTCATCCCGGGCCGTTCACGGGATCGTGTGACGCTACCGGACTCAAACTAAGGCTCGGTCTTTACCACGCTTGGGAAGGCCCCCAAAGATGACTGACACGAACAAAAGACACATCTTTAGATGTTTCAAGAAAGACCCTTTTATCCCGTCTAATCAGCTTCGCAAAGAGGCAAATCTGAGTTGCTCTGTGCGGACTTCAGTACAATGGCTCCGAAAGCAAGGAATCCAACATCACCATGCACTCAATCGGCCAGAGCTCTTCGAGGATCACGCCGCCGCAAGTATTGATTGGGCCAACAGATACTAGAGAAAACTAGCTTTATTTTGGTATAATTGGATATTTTCTGACGAATCGACAATTGCCCGTGGGGAGGGAAAGAAAACCAAGTGGGTTTTTGTCCTAAAGTATGTCTTCTACCCTCCAACTTCAAAAATTATTTCTAAAATCCACAAGGCAGATAGACTCAACCCGGAAAATTTCCAGCCAATTTCAAAGCCTACTCATCACAGCCAGATGTTTTGGGGGAATTCTCCTTGAACCAGAGAACTGCACTAACACCAATGCTCGGCGACCCGTACTCACCAAGGGGCGGCGTTGCTGGTCAAGTTGTGCGGGCCACACCTGAAGAACAGCTTCCAGGCATTGCGGAGCCCGAATTCATGTTCGCCCAGGACAACGCATCCACTCATACAACAAAGGTTCTGCAGTTGTGGCTCAAGGAATGGGCCGGGGCAATCGGGGTTGGTCTCGTGGACTGGCCCGCTTATTCCCCTGACCTTAACCCCATAGAGAACTTGTGGAAGCTGCTCAAGGAGAGAGTCAACGATACCCATCCCGAGCTGGCGGGCTTCCCCTCTAATGATCAGACCAAGCAGAGGCTCTGTGGTGCAGCGGTTGAAGCATGGGAAAATAATGAAGATGGGGTATTGAAGAGCCTGAAAGATTCGATGCCCCGGCGCCTTCAGACTGTTCGAGAGGCCAAAGGATGGTTACTGGGAGGGTTTGTCGTCGCCCGGAAATGCTCATATCGTGCAAGTGGCTCATCGGCACGACTGGTTTCCCAACAAATCTGATCACGGCCTACGCAAAACTTTACCGGCTCGACTGGTCCAGAAGGCCTTGCTTATGAACCTGACCTTGCCTGGTTTTCTCCTATGGGGCTATGGGGGGTTTTCCCTGGCTTTTCATATTTCATAATTCCCTTTATGACGGCTTGCGGGCGTCGGATGTGCCGAATCGCCGTGGGAGAGACTTGGGCTTGGGAGGGCATCAAAAGAATCCAGTCGGGAACAAGACAAGGAGGGAACGGCAGAAGCCTCAAAAAATACCTACACTCATGACGGTGCTGCAGATCATGTCGACTTAAACTTTTGGGCCCGAATCTCCTCGACAGCCTGCTGGCTTGAAAGATAGCTGACCGAACCGAGGGACGCGATTAGCACGTGTTCCCACGGATATGGCGCTCGTGCATTTTCACGTTCAACACAATGCTGAATATGCCCATCAATCATTCAATCAAATCACCGCAAGGCGAGGAGACTGTAATCAATTCATGACCAGAAACTTGGGCGTCAACTGCTCGGGCTCGGACTCGGGAAATTGATTCAGTTATCGATATCTTGGCACCCTCTGGCATCGCTGTGGGTATCAATCTCTGTCGCTCCGTGAAGTTGTCGTTGGAAGCCGCTCCCACCACTTCCCCATGCATAATCCTTCCAAGACCCAAGACTGGGCCACATCAAATCACAGACGACGGCATCCGTCTTGTCCCTCCTCACCACCGCCACAGCGTCCTCCTCTCCGGCCACGAGACCAATGACGCTTCGCCACAGGGCCGACGTCTCCTCCAGCTCCTCGACGGCGGTGACGCCAATGACGGTGACGCCGATGCGTGCCGTTCTACCAGCGTCCGAGTCGGAAGGCGAGCTGAAGGGACGAGCGGCGGTGCCGAGGGGCGCGCCGACGCGAGCCCACGTCTGCAGCGACCAGCGCAGACAGATCTCTTCGAGATGCTCGCCCTCATTGGTGGCGATGGCGGCCAGTTCGTGGCAGGCCTTGCGCAGAGCTGGTGGCGCCGGGTGCCACGAGCTCATGGGCCCATCGTCGACGCCCCTGCTGGTCAAGAGGCCCATGCCCAATATGCTTGCGTTGAGGAGGCATTCGACGCCGGCATCGCGGAAGCGGTCAAGCGTCTCTGGTCGTTCTAGCTGGGTATTCTGGACGCTGAAGTGGCCGTACGACATGACGGCGTCCAGTGGCTCACCCGTCTGGGTCAATACTTCCTCAGCTAGCTCAGCCAGCACGCGCACCGGGTAGCCGCTGATGCCAACGTAGCGGACCAAGCCTTGGTTGCGCAGGCGGCGCAGCTCGCAGACAGCGGCCACTACTTCGGACGTCGTCACGAACTCGACATCATGCATGAAGGCCAAGTCGATGTAGGGCGTGCCAAGGCGCTCCAGGCTACGGCATACGCTGTATCGCACCCAGGCTGGCGAATAGTCGAAGTTGTCGGCGGCGATGCGCCCGGCCTTGGTTGTGATGAAGTAGCTCTCGCGGCGAGGCGGTGGCGTCAGTGCGCGTAGCGCATCGCCCAGAAGCATCTCCGAAGGACCGTAATATGGCGAGGTGTCGAATGCAGCAATGCCGAGCTCGAGGGCACGGCGGATGATATCCGCGGACGGCATGCGCATGGGATTGTCATGGTATTGCGCGTTGAACGTGGCCGTCCCCAGTATCAGGGGCGGTAACACACGTGATAGCGGAGGGTTCGACGGACGGCCGCTCGAGGACGGAAGGCCCGGCATGACGGCGACACCGGCGGACTGGAAGCGTACAGCGAGGCTATAGATGTCAGCTGCTGAACTCCATGACGCCCTTTGCCGGATGGCCCATACCAAGGGCGGATGATAATACAAGGGGCCCCAATGCCGGGTCCGTCTATGGATGATTCACCCGCTGCGTCGTCATTCAGTCGAGCCGGAAAATGGGGAACAAATCAGTCATGGCATGACTTCCGTCGTAAATCCCGGATTTGTCTTGTAGTCATTGTTACTCACTCAATGTCAAAACTTGTTCCCACGCGGCGCGATTCAAAGCGACCGTCGTCTTGACGTCCGTGTCCAGACGTCCGCACAAGAGCTTTCTGTCGCTGACAAGCCCTGTCCCGTATCACCTCGGCCACTCCTATTCAAGAAAACTGGCAATGTAATGTGCTCATGCAGGGAGCGAAGTCCTGACGCCGGTTGCAAAGGCATAGGCCACAGAGTGTCCATTAATCATTGCATGCCTCGGTTTTTTTTGGCAATTGCTACACAGGCCATGAATTGCTAATCACACTGGCGCGACTCTTACACCGCAGGCATGACTTTTGCCGACTCTGGTTCGCTTGTTTTTCTTTGACGCATAAATACATCCACGCAAAGGCGGTGAAGCCAAGCCTCTTAACGAGGTCCAGTCTTTCAAGGCGCATACCAAACCTAGATATGGTTTGCAACACGGAACAAAACAGATACCAGTCCACTCAAGAGATCTGTCAGGATGTATGCCTTGCAAGGGTGGAGCCAACGGGTAACTGATAACTAACACAACCATGGCCTTGGCCCATCAGCAAGGCAAGACCATTATGACGATCCGTGGATTTGGAGGAAATGGAAGTAAATTTCACTTTACGGTAATGTATCTATAACACTTGACAAAAAGCACATATAGTCATGTAAATCAAGACTACAAGGCCTACACTGTTCTCTATACAATCGTTTGGTTCAAAACCAGAGACAAATCCAACCACAAGCGGTTGACCGTCACTCTGGCGCAGACAACTAACTTATTACCTGATCAGATACCGTCTAACTACCACTCTCAGCCAGTAATAAAGTTAAAACAGAGCATGATAAGTAACGCCGAGATATGCTGCCGACCCATTCATTTTTTTGCTCTGCATGGGTCGATATATACGGCTCTAGCCAATTGTTTTACCTCGAGTACATATATCACTCAAAGCAAGCCGTGACACGAGGCCCGGGTCTTCCGTTTCCCGGTAAAGTCCCACTTCTCCGCACGGCTGACGAGGGTGGTGGGCATGGAGGTGGAGTTAAGGCCAGGATTGAGAGGGTGTGCACACCATCCACATCGGATGGTAGCATCACTTGTAGCATGATGTAGTGTGCCCACGACGTTTCTCATCTGACCTTCGCCGCGGGATCATGAGCTAGATGTCACAGCCTACGTACTGGGTCTTCGGGTGAAAGAGAGCTTTGTTTGTCGCCGGCGAGGGCTCGCATTTATGCTGCCACGCCATCTCAAATGACACTGCACTGAGGCTTCAGCCTCTCGCATACACTTCCTTCAGTACATTGACATTTCCTTTTCTGTGCCGCATCTGTGAGTACAGAAGACCTTCATGTGCTGTGTGCCGTGTGTTGTACT
>KN173741.1:782587-797263 GCA_000758425.1 Nilaparvata lugens yeast-like symbiont | reverse complement strand
AATCTGCACTACGAACTGGCCCCTACCTCCGCTCTCCACGTCCGTCGCAAGTTTGACCCCCAGTGCGCCGCCGCCCGACCAGCCGAGGCCTCCGCCGCCGCAGTTGATCCATGAGCCAGGTGCCGTCGGCTGAAGATTATCATGCACAAAGCCAGTATTCGTGACAGCTTCAACCGCCCACAAAGTTTCTTTCGGACATAACCTCTTGAGCATCCGCGACAAGTAGCCAGAGCCGAAGCTGCCGTCTGCGAGCGATTTAGCTCGTTCGACGATGCCGTCTAGGAGCTCCCTATATTCCTTCTCGACCCTCGCGACAGCTTTCGTCCTATCCATTCCCCGTAATTTGGCTGCCGCCGGGCCCTCTGCCAGGGCGGCAGTAATCTGCTTAATGGACGTCAGCGCATCGGCACGATATCTGGCTTCGGCCTCGACATAGAACAGAGGCATCTGCTGTTTTAGCGGATAAATGTCGACATGAAAGATTCTGGCGTCCTGACATGGTTTGCATCGTGTGGAAATCCAGGGCACGTCACAGTCAACCACATGGTATCGGCTTTTGTGATGATGTTATCGACGCCGAAGCGTACGCCCCTCCAGCCTGGATGGTCGGCTGGGAAGCACATATCGCTCCCCCGAGTCGACAACCTGCAAGCCTTTGACCATATTAGCGAGCTCGACGAGTGCTCCTGGCACCTCGTGGTTTCTGCCACCATAGGCGGTGATGATGACGGGACGCTTGGCGCTGGAGAGAGCATCGGAAATCCGGTCGATGCCGCTTTGAGGAAGCCCTCCCAGGTGTACTGGCTCCCAGCCGCTCTGTCTAAGGGAGTAGGGCTTGATATCGGCTTCCATGACCTCGCGGGCACCGCAGAGATAGACTGGACCCTGGGGGTCTGACTTGGCAAACTGCAAGGCACGGTTGATCATCTGCTTGACATTGGCTCCTGTCTTGATCTCGCCCGAGTAGCGGCAGTATTGTGCCACAATCTGCTTCTGATCGGGCACATCTTGAATCCAGTGAATAAACTCGGTACGGCTTCCACGCTGCTCGCCGTCGATAGTGAAGGGAGATAGACCAGCAAAGAGTAGAACTGGAGCGCGGCCTGTAGATGCGTTGTGCACGGCAGCCCTGAGGCCTTGCGTGCCGACATGGACATGGACGATGACACATTGAGGCTTGCCCGTCAATCTAGCATAGCCGTCCGCCATGGACATGGCTACCATCTAGATACGAGTCCGAGCAAAACGAATCGTCGTTAGCGCGGAGTGTCATCCCACCCGTTGGCCTAAGCCATTGATATCCGCCTGTCATACCTCGTTGGGACACGTGATGATGCGTGGAAAGCTGCCCTTGGCCGTACGCTTGCCCTTGATTATGGCCTCGATGATGCTGGGGTGATCAGAACCTAGATTGACGAAATAATGCGTGATTCCAGCCTCCCAGATGGCTTCGAAAAATGCAAATGATGCTGTATAAGCACTGGTATCAGTCGAGGTGGATGCAAGCCGGGTAAACTCGGTCGGATTGACCAGGAGTTGTCCTGGCTGGCTGCGAGCCGGAGGCGTCGTGGAAAATGCTGCGGTACGGCGGGCACTTGGCGTAGAGGCAACTGATTGGGCCGACATGGGCACTTTTTGGGCGTGGGTGCTCAAAGGAGATGAGAATGGAGAAGCGCCGGGGACAGGCATCCAGCACCACAAGACCTTCGAAGTCAATCCGCTTCTTCTTAACAAAGCCATGACGGAAATGTGAGAGGGCAATAAGGTATGAAAGTGTTATCTGGTTGATGATTTGGTTGACTGGAGCCCATGCAGGTCGAGAGCAGGGAATCTGGCAGGGTCAGAGGAAGCAGGTAGCTATATAGATTGAACCGCGCCCTGATGGCAGCCAAAACGATAAATGCGTATGTACAAGCGAGTGTGCACGTTGCTAAAGGTTTCTGTAGACAGACGAGGCCATTGGGGGCGGCAAATCAAACGGCTTGGTTAGGCACAATTTGAGCGTCGAGAAGAGACTCACGGAGCAGGACTACCAGGTTAAGATCCGAGAGCGGCCGACGAGATGATTGCATTGGTGAGTCAAGGACTGGCAGTTGGGGCGGTGCAGAGGTCAGTCCCCATGAGAAAGTCACAAATTCAAGCCGACTGGATGTTTTGGGAATGCAGAGACAAAGGCAAGGTGGAACAGAATGAGACGACGGCTATGAGGTAGGGATATGATCACGGGCCTTAAGCCAGTGTGGCTTAATCGACAATGGAGACGATGCAACTAGCCGAAAGCCGTTTTGCCGAGAACGCAGGCTTCATCCCTGCACCTCTGACAGACAGGGCCTGCGGCGGTGAATGGACACTTCGCCGAATATAACGAGCCTCTATTAATGTGGCGCCATTTGGCTTAGCTCTCAATCTCATTATACGTCGAGAAGCAGCCTGCCCAGAGCTATTGCACATCCGACTGCAAGTTGAGCCGTACCTAGTCGTTTGTCGTTTCATTCACATTGCATATATCAAGGCACTAAGGCAAGCGGCCATCGCTTGCCGATCGTCAGTGCGGGAAACTCACACGAGAAAAGAATATGCGGGGGAATAACTTAATAGTGAGGGAGAGCATCAGCCGGCTAAATATACGGGGCAAGTGGGGTGATACAAGGGCAACGGTATGGATTCTTGGGCCGCCGTACTTCGTATATGACATATTTTATGGCCTTTTATCTTCTTCGGCATGTGCACGATGTAAAACTTGTTCCTCTCTTCACATGAAAGGATTCAACAACTGTTCTGTCTTCTGAAGCACTGAACCTCGTATACGCCAACTTCACCTGACTACTGAATAAGGGTGCCGACTTTTTTAGGCCCTCCTTACCAACCAGGCTGTGCCTCTCCATGGTCCCCAACTGGTTCGTTTCAAACGCCCCAAGACCCTTTTAGGGGCGTGGGGATTCACCATCCGCGGGGCCGGGTCTGACTCCATCGCAGAGCTGGCTGCCAACAGCGGGCCGCTTCCCGGAGCCGAGCTCTTCGACGTCGAGGTGCAGGGTGCCCTGCGTGGACTACAGGCGGCGCTGCGCCTAACGACGCGGTTCCCAGAGCAGATTCACGTTCTGCTGGATAACCAAGCCGCGGTCCACGCGCTGAAGTCGGGCTGGGCGACGTCCTCACAGTCAGCGGTCGCCGGCTTTCACGTAGCCTGGATCCCAGGCCACTCCAAAATCCCGGGAAACGAGCGAGCCGACCAGCTGGCCAAGGACGCGCTCAATGACGTCCCTAAGGAGCCGCCAAAGCTTTGGACCTGGGCGGCCGCCAAGAGGTGGTGCAGGTCGAAGTGCTAGGAGTTTGTAGAGGACTGTCGGGCGGACGCCTGCCCATCAAGGTACAAACAACTGGTGATAGGACGATACGCCTCTTAGGGTAGCCGGGCAATGGTAGAGGCGGACGTCCCCCACGGCAGAGTCGCTGGGTTTTCCAGCCGACCAAGGAAGAGGGGAGGAAATCTGGGCGTAAGGCACACTCGATTCAACATCGTATGTGCTAAACGTAGGCTGGATACCGCGGATGGGACGAGGAAGGCGTTATAACACTGTCAGCCCGGCCCCACCGGTGGCGTGCCTCAGGGCGCTTGGGCCTAGTGCCTGTCACCTTAAAAATTCAAAAAAAAAGATCCTTTAGGGCCTTCGCGACTCGCACTTTGAAGAGGAATCAGGAGCCTAAAGGCTCGCTCTCGTTATGACGTTTTCAGGTGCGTGCACTCAGCTTACGTTCATTAACGGATAGATTGGCCAGTAATTTGACCTCGTCCACCAATTGAACTCTACCTCAATGCCGCCGGTCCGGACGCAGGCATGGCAGTCTGCCCCTTGAGCGGCTGTAAGCGGCACCTGATGGGCGAGCGCTTGAAGGCTAATACCAGAGCACGGCTGGCTCCAGATGAAGTCCCACTTCTGCGATGCTTAAGGGACTCGGCGATGAGTATCGGTACATTGTCCTGGCATCAACCACATCTTGAGCTGGTGGCGCATGAATCGCTACCTCAGAATCGCTGCCTCACGTATCCCCGGGCCGCTTGTGCAGCCTGGCCAATTCCGGAACCACTGCCGTCCAGGGTCGGGCCCGCCTTGTTGGTTCATGGTTGTCTGCCACGAAGGTCCGTGTGAGATCTTTTCGAGCCTCTTCGTCTGGTCGTCCTGAATTTCGTATCTGGGCGTGTTCCCTGTGCGGCTCTTCCAGTAATCTTGTCGCTGAAGTTGCGCTGTGGATAGTCCTCATTGTGTGCTCAAGGAAAGTTAGTGGTGCTAGTGGTATTGATGTCGAGGGCCAGTTGGCTTCGCGGTGTTGTGGCGTGTTAATTGAAGATGGTGCACAGCATACCGACACTACTACTAAAATCTAACGGCAAGCAAATATGTTGAAGGGTTTCCAGGGGAGTGTTGCTCAACAGGCGAACACCAGCTGCGTTCTTCGTACCCCGGTCTGATATATTGTAGGTGAGACACGTGACAAGCAACGCATTTTCAGCATTGCTGCTGTATGCGAATGTACTAGCAATGTCGTTCTCATATCCCATGATTAAGTCGTGCATCCTTGCCAAACTGGCGACCGTGCAGATCGGCACGAACGAGCAGATAGTCGCGTCAAGTAATAGCTGGCCGCCTTGTTCCCCGATCCACAAGCGGACTAACGAGTTGGGGAAAAAACTGCTAAATACATGAAATACCTGCCGTAATCGTGCCAATTACGGAAGAAGAAAACTCATTCCTAAGCGAGAGGTAAAAAGTTGGCGAAATATAATAGCTTGCCTTTCGTCGTACCTCTTGTCAGGCTAGCTTGAAAGCTCTATTTTTTTATCCACCAAAGTTTTCATTCGTTCTCATCGCAGTTGTCTTATTCCCAAAACTTCAGCATGCAACCTTCGCCTTGAGAAAAAAGCCTTGCGCCTTCCGGCCCAACCTGCGATCCAGCCTCCCGCTAGGTCAAGCGCTTGACTGGCTTATCAAGGAAGTCTCGCCTGCGCAGTTCTGAGTCAAGATTCAAAAAGAAAAACATCACGGGAACGACGAGACTAGGGGCTGCAGACTCGCGAAGAACCTGATTAATTTGCGCGCGGTTTCGTGGCTCGGTCGTTAGGATATGTGGAGTGTCTTATCTGTTCATCTTCATCTCAGCTCTCCTTGGAAACTTGATGGGGTTTGAGCAGGAGATGCATTCACATCCGTCGGAAATAACCAAGCAGAGACGGTAGTCGCCCACTTGCAGATGTGGCGGGCAACGTGGAATTGATACGGTGCAGCAGTCAGTGTCAATATGCAACCGTGTCTGACACCGAAATTACTCCCATAACGTGAGTCGCATTATTTTAGGTATGTAAGTGACTTCAAAGTGGCTGGCATTTTATCAACGCTTGATCGGTAGCCAGAAGTAATCTGCATTGACCACCACGTAGCCCCCTTACCCGTTACGGCTGATTATGACGGAGAACGGTAAAAGCGACTTAACTATGTTTTTTTAAAACAGACCTAGAGCAGCCAACCGTGAACGTATCACGGCCAGCATCTCCACAAAGCTTTTCGCTTGTCCTTTAGTAGGGACGGCTTGGCGATCCGATTTTGCAGAAGTTGGAAGAAAAGTTCAGAAACAGCGGTCAGACAGGAAGAAATTGATAGGTGATGATAGGTGAGGAGGGAGGGGGCGAGGCAGAAGGGAAGATATTGCAAGGAGAAAAGAGGGAGGAGGGGACTGAGAAGAGCGAGCGAGCGAGCGAGAAAGCAAGAGAGTGGGGAGGAGGGAGTGTGGGTGAGCACGTGTGTGAGCCACAAGCGGAAAGAGACCAACAGCCGCCTCCGTTGCTGCCGCCGACTGCTTCTCCCGCCCAGTCAACTTGCATACTCACACATCATAGGCTTCATGGTGCTATCCAGTTGTGGCAGCTTAATGCCCCGTGGCGATGCTGCCAAGACTGTGCTCGAGACAGCGGCCAAGCACCACCGACCGCTAACGACAGATCTCGAGGGACAGGAGACGGTCAGCAGCGGAGCGTGCATCTCGCGGCTCAGTGCCGACAGCGACCCTTTCGGCCTCTCAGCTCGCTTCAAGACCGATTCAGACCTGGACCGCATCGGCCCAGACTCGTCACGCAAAAGGCTCGGTTGCGTTCCCTTGGGCAGCCGGACGAAGCGGCAGGACGACTTATCAAACGGGCCAGGCCCGCAGCGCAACGCTAGAAAAGTCCGTGGCTTCTACGAGAACCAGAACGCGGCTATCGAGCGCATGCTCAAGCCGGTGGAAGAGCATTGTGCAGCTGCCCGCCAGGAGCAGGGAGACGACCAGCTCAAGTTTTGCGTGGCCATCTACGGTTCGCTTGCAGCCAACATAGCGCTCGCCGGCCTCCAGCTCTTCGCCGCCATCTCGTCTGGCTCGCTGTCGCTGTTTACAACCATGGCCGATGCCATCTTTGATCCACTCAGTAACCTGGCGCTGATCTTGTCTAACTGCGCCATCAAGCGCGTCGATCTACAGCGCTTCCCTGCCGGTAAGGCGCGCCTTGAGACGGTCGGCAACATTATTTTTTGCTTTCTGATGACGGCTGTCTCGCTCATCATCATCGCCTTCGCGGCCCAGGAACTTGTCCAGGCGCATCCCGACAAGCAGTTCCACGTGGCACCTGTGGTATCAGTCTGTGCCGCCTTCACCACCAAGCTTGCCCTTTTTCTCTACTGCTGGTCCATCAGGCACAAGTACAGTCAGGTAAACATTTTATGGCAGGATCATCGCAACGACCTTATCATCAACGGCTTTGGTATCCTCACTTCCGTCGGAGGTGCCAAACTCAAGTGGTGGATCGATCCAATGGGGGCCATCCTGCTGTCACTTCTCATCTCGGCCGTCTGGCTGCGCACGTCGTTTGGCGAATTCATGTTGTTGGTGGGCGTAGTACCCTCCGTCGATACACAGCAGCTCCTGACGTACGTGTGCGTGACGCACTCGACGGCGATCCAGGGCATCGACACTGTGCGCGTCTACCACTCGGGTCCACGCCTCATCGCCGAGGTGGACGTGGTCATGGATCCGTCGTGCACGCTGATGGAGGCGCACGACGTGGCCGAGGAGCTGCAGATAAAGCTGGAGAGCCTACCGCACATCGAGCGGGCGTACGTCCACATCGACTACGAAACGACGCACAAGCCAGAGCACGCCTACAAGAAAAACCAGTAAGGTCGTGTGTGTTGCAAGCGCATAGATGCTGGCCCGAAGGCCTCCTCACCGGCCTGCCCGCCGTATCGCGGTCCTTGAAGCTGACCCTAATGATACCCTTGATGCTCTCTAAAAATGAAGTGGGAAGCAGTAGTGACTGGGCCATGACAGAGAAATTTTAACTGGCAAAGATTGAGGCGAGGGGGGCAGCATCGATGATCATGGAAAGTGCACAAGGTCGTGGCACAGGTTGAAACGCGCCAGCCAAAGACAGCCAACAATCTAGGCAGGTGAGACAGCCTCAAAACGTGAGACAACCTATTGCACAATTTCAAAGTGTGAGACAACCCATTGCGCAATTTTGCCCGTGAAATTTGTCGCCCTATTGGTGGCGGTAAGGGCAGCGATGTCGATGACATGGCTGCCTCGTACAACGGCGGCATTGGCGATAATCGTCCTTCTTCTGACGTCCTCTGTAACTTCTACCGATTTTGATCGTGGGTCAAAAAAATTGTTGGTTATGCTTGACGATCTTGCTTTTACCAGAGCCGCTATTGGCCTTTTCCGTGGGCGACCTCAAATTCTTTATAAAATTTGCGAGCATTTGTTTCGGCCAACACTTGTCAAGCGGCTCTCTATATTCAATAACTTGGACAGCTTAAAGCATCATGCCGGCGCTCACTAGCATCATTTCGCTACCAACTGTCTGCGGTTGGCAACCGAGAAGCATACGTCGACCTCACTGGCCCACGGATACTCGTTTGACTCCCTAGAAATGTTGCTACTGCTAGCTCGTTTTTGACCGACCAGATGCTCGTCTTCCTGAAGCCATAGGTAGTTTTGCGCTGCGCGAAATGATTGTCGAATATCCCCTTACAGAGGATGTTACATATTTTTTCGGGACACCATAAAAGTTTAAGGGGTGAAGTTGAGGCTGCCGCCAGGGAACACGTAGGAAAATTTTCGATTGTGCGTTTTCTGGCAGTTGTCAAGTAGAATCATCATCGAGTGCTCGTAAATTATGCAGTGAGTGCGGAGGGGAAAAAACGACGACGTTAGATTCGACACAAATCTCGAGGCAAAGCTATCAATCAAGAATAGCAGACGCGACCCTCGGCTAATCGAAAAAGTGCATGCTCAAGAATAGGCAGAGTTCTCAATGGGTCGTCTCATTTCGGCTTCATGGCCTTCACCTCCAGCCTCTTACTTTGATGTTGGCCTTTTTACTGCCAAGTGCAACCCTTTTCCTTTTCTTACAGCTTCCTTTATTCTCGCCACCCTGTCCAAGCAGTTTTTCTGAAGGAGAGAAGGGAAATTCGCAGCTGGCGACAATGCATCTACAAAGCCGTGATTGCCATGTAGTATCATTCCTAGTCCCTCCAAGCTGGAGCCGCTGGGGTCTGAACGAACTTTGGATTTTTTAGGACTGTACTATTCGCTTGAACATTTGTTCTCCCCGAAGTCCGAAGTCTCCCTGTGGATACCCATTGGCCTGCTTCAATCTCTGGATATACCTCTGGTCGGTACAGGCTCCAAGGTATGGAGAGTGATGAGGGAGATTAGCAGTGAGGAAAAAAAGCTGGAACCTAACGTCTTAATGCATGAAGAAAACCACGACTTTGACCAGTTTAGCTAGTGGTAGACCGCCATGATTTTGAACAGGAGGAGATGGCCTGACTTGAAAAGCCGCAAAGTAATCAGTCAATCAGGCCGCACGCTCCCAGTAGGTACAGCATCGGCCTCGTGGCTTAATCAAACCACAATCAAATCATCGGAATGGTATGGTCTGTCTCGGTCTCGATCAGGTTTAGACCGCCAAGATTTAGTCTAGCGTCATGATCTCTCCAGACCGTGGTCTAACCAGTCCGACCAGTCCGAAAATTCCCCGCCATAAATAGATTCAGCTGAATTGTCGGTGGCGGCTGGTGACTTGGATCTCGGATCAATCTCACGCTAATCTCATCATTTTGCCGGTTATCCGTTCGGTTTTCCACTCAGAAAAAGGAATTACCATAGCGTTTGCCTAGGGTCTCAACAATACCTTCCAGCGCACAGCTTGTGAAGAGCCTCGTAAGATGAATGATCTCGGATCTTCCTGTTGCGCATCGCCAGGATAAAACTGCTTGGATGATGGGTTCGATCCTTAACGAATCTCTTCATGGCTGGGCAGAAGGCGCTTGAGATTGATGTTTTCAGCGCCTACGAACTCGGCGTTGAAGATACTGTATTAATGACATCTCAAGAAATTTCTATACGCGAGTTGTCTTTCTTCCTGTGAAAACCGCATCTTTGCTGCAGCCGGTAGACCAAGTCATCCTCAATAACCTCAAAAGTATGCTACGCGTGGGCCGAAGTCTTCGCTCAGAGCGAATTTGATGCTCGGAATCCCAGCAAGCTAGTAGGTCTATTGACAACCCTTAACCAAAAAAAGAAATGAAGTTATCTGCAATCATCAACTTCAGAGTGAAATGGACAAGCCAATTTCGGTGGCCCAAACGTCCTCGAGATCAAACATTTAATCCGATACGAGGAAATTTAGGATATAAGCAACCTGTAATTTCTTCACTCGCTGCAATAGCAGCAGTGATATTCTTGTCAGAAAGGAGTTGAGATCCTTGAGGCTACCCCGCATCAGCAATCCATCGACAGGTGCTTGATCATTAGTAGAGATGTCGTTAGCTCCAAGGATACTTTAAACTCGATATCCTGGCCTTGGCTAATATTTGCTTTGGGGAGATCGTAAATCTGCTACGACGCCTTGAAGAACCTTTCTGACAAGCCGCGAGTCGTAGTGACGGGGCTCTGAGGTCGACAGTTGGATAGACCATTTCCAAATACCTCATCCTCTTCGGCTACGATCTGGCGCATCAGGTGTGGCATAGTCACGTGTTTGAGCCACTTGCCTTGCTAGGTGCCTATCCGGAGGGGTCCTGAAAGTTTGGCCTCCATAGGACCAAATTTGGCTGTTTCTCATTGGTCGGACCAGTCCGATCCGACCAACCAGTCCGACCAAAATGTCTTGGTCTGGTCTGGTCCGACCTTCAAAACCAGACCAGAACATCCTGATCACTGTCAACATCGATTTCTTTTTTGTACTCAATAGCAACTCTAAGCCCGCGTGCTCGCTAGCCGCGGCGTTTCTGATTGACTTGACGAAGTGGAACCTCACAGGCAAAAAATCAAAACTACAGATAGGCAAGGCTTTCCAAGTCAAGCAGTGATCAACAGTTGAATTTTTATGTTGAATTTTTATATTATTTTATGATGCAGAACTTTTGTCATACTAGGTGTAAATTCGGACTTCTGTTACTTGCTGTAAACCTGTAGTAATTTGGTCAGCCTTTCGGTCTGTTAAGTCGATCGTTCATTTGTTTAGTGACACATCAATCATAGTAATAGTAGCACACCTGAGTAATCTCTGATGATAAGCTCTCAACGTAATGACTAAATTGGAACACAGTGGCCCCCTTGGCAGCGCATTGTGGCGGGACATCCACATCTACTCCGTACATGAAGTTTGTTTTGCAGCCTTGGTACACTGCTGGCTGCTGTACTCCCAAGAGAGGCAAGACCTAAAACTAGGCCAAGCAGGATTGCGTTGAATAGCATGAGAAAATGGCTTGGGCAGAAATCTCAGTGGAGAGGACAAAGACCATCAGTTAAAGGTAGGAGTGATTCCAAGAGTTAAGATTCGAGTTTCATCAGGATTGCGTCCAGCGTGAGACAGAATCGGCTGGCTTATATAGTACGTGTGCTCATTTGAATATGTTTTGCTTGTGTTGGTTGGATACTCAATACGATTAGATTTAGGAATAGTAGTACTCCATTGGAATAAAACTCCAGAATGTACTGCATATTTTTAGGAAGCAGGACAAGATATTGTATCAGATTGTGAAAAGTGCCGTCCGGAGTAGCATACAATGTGGCATATATTGTTTGAACCCATTTCATGCATTTCATTTCGGTACTAGTATTGGGATTTTGTTCAAATGCTTCTCCAATTTGTGTTGAAGAGCCTACCAAGCTGAAAAGCTGCGATATTTTTTTTCGCACGCAAGAACTGTGCAGAGAACTTTTGCATCGAGTCTTACAAAAAGAAAACCACGACGAGGCGCAAATTCACCTGAAACTGCACGGCGAGAAAGCTGGCAGCAATTCAAAGTGACCCATTGAAGGCAAGATAAGCTCGCGAGTCGTTAACGCGGTGGTTGACACCGACGGCTAAGGTAATGCATATTGATCAGGTAATATCTTATCGCGTAAGTGATATGGCAGCCAGCCACTTAGGACTTCTTGTTAGCAACGGCAAGGATTGAAAGCTATCTCATCAGAAAAAAACCAAGGGCGGGCATGGAGATGGCAAAGTATCTTTGAAACCAGAAGCAGGCTACGAATTACATAGCACTGTCCTTCACTTCAACCCTTTTTTGTCCATTCTCGGGTCGCGCTTTTATAGATAAAATAGGGAATCATATAGTCACAGACGCCATATTGTAGAATCTGAGCAACGAAATCACGATTTTCTCGGTAAAGAAACGGGATCGACAGGAAGAAAGTCTTCTCGGATGCGTTGTTACGCCTGTTGCAGAGAATATTAGTTGCACTGCTCGCAGGGTAAATAAGCATTGCTGCATACTAGACGGAAGTTTCTCGACTTTAGACGACCTTGACGGGTGGATGGTTGGATTGTTGGTTGGTTGACTTATTTTACGTCTAATGATCCCTCAAGTAGGGCAAAAGATGACCTTGACGGTTTCTCTTGAGAAAAGTTACTGCGGGTTCTTACCATCTTGTATAGGTTCTGACAGTTTCTATTGGTAGCAGAATAGGGGAGCAAAAGTCTGAGGGCCGGCTCCAACCAAAGTGGGACGATTGTGGCTGGGTCGAGCCAATGCCATCTCCGGAGGCTTGACATCAGACGGTCCGCTCTCGCACGAGCAGGGCCGACACAAAGCCGGGAGCTGGACAAGGTGACACGCCAGTTCCATCAAGAACACGAAGCCCCAGATCTCTTATCATCCAAAAGCGCGAAGCTAATAAGACCCAAGCTGCATTTTTCGATATCCTCGATTGTTGCGAGGTCAGTCCGAGTACTGGCGAGTGCTGAAGCCAATTAACCTCTACAAGTGGGGCACTTCCTTTGACTTTGATTCAAGTTTTGGGCGTTTGCGCAATAGATATAATATGAGTTCTTGGATTAAAAACTCCAATACTTATTGGATGGCGGCCAGATCGGCCCAGTGCGGCGCCAAGATGGGTTCTCCTACGCAAATGAGGATTTCGCTCTGTGCGGCCCTCACTTGCAAGCCCTCTATGAGACCCTCGTGAAAGACAACTTGTGTTGCAGGTTCGTCAACGGCAAAGCCGTAATTTTATACTTATGGCGGTTTATTGACATACAAAATGTCTATGAAGAAAGGAAAGAAGGAGAAAGGAAGGAAAGAAATCCTGAGATTTTGTACCCCTGAGCTCTTTTGCTCCTGAGGGAAAAGGTAGTGGATGTCATGGGGCTGTGCCCTGCTGTGGAATCGGACTTGTCCGGTTCCTCGTCATCTTTTCCTCGCTCACTTTTCATCGGAAAAGGCGGAACCGAAGCTGCAGCATAAGTCACGAGGCAAAGCTGAGGCGCAGGCGCCGCAACAGTGGCAGAGGCAGTGAGTTGACACCTTGTCTCGGTCTAAGCCGAAATACGAAGCTGCAACCGCCGCCGACAGATGAACTATGTTTTGGAGTCATGAAATCTGTATATAATGTCGTCTTCATGCCCATCTCTGAGTTAGTTCTTCATCTGAAATATAGATTGTATTTGGCCATCTCTGGGTCGTATTCCTCAGGGAGTGAAGCCTTTCACAGTGGACATTAATTAGTCCTCAACGTTGCGGTTGTTTTTATGTTTCCGAGACAGTGAAATGGGTAGCTAACTCGCTATACAGTCATTTTGGAATTATCTAAATCAAGTAACCAAACTCAGAACAATAAGTAACTGACCAGAGTAATACAATAGCCAAATTAGAAACTGTCTCCATATATCGTTAGACGGCTGGGCAGAAATGATGAACTCGTCAACAGCAAGCAGGCAATCTGAAAGCGCAAACAAAAAGACACCCAGAATTGAGGCTTTATACATTGTTCCAAGAGCACTCAAAACCATGCAAACGACCACCACAGAATAGATTGCCACAGGGACCTGCAAAAATGAAGATATCTTAGGAAGCAAAGTAAAGCACATGCCTGACGCCAATAAAAGTAGAAAGGAAGCAAGAACTGTATGCCACCTTTCAGCTAAGATAATTCGAATACCATTTCCGAGCTGCAAAAAACATCAGAAAGTATAATATGTGACCAAGAAGAAAGCTGCCAAGTCCACATATAAATGCTTGCTCGTCAGGCCAGGCAAGAAATGCGTCACCCAGTGCACCAAAGGCTAGAGCAGGCATGAGCAGCCAAGACACGCAGTACATAGCGGCCAAAAGCGAGAGCAGTCCTGTCGAGGCTGACTTCCAGACCATTCGTGAGTAGCACAGTGTGCTTTGCGTTTGCAGGCTATAGACAGTAGCCATGCAAATTGAGATACTTAGAATAGTCGTTTTGATCGGCGAAACGTTATAAGCCATGGCTTTAGCTTTGGTGTATTTGAAGTCTTGAAATTGGTGGCTATTGTAGAGAGCATGCCTGAGCAGTTAAAGCATCCTGACTGATCATTTGCCTTGAATATATGTGGGAATTGCAGTATAATAACTTGACTATAGTGATGCTAGCTTAAATTTGTCTCTCACAGCCCAGTTATTGTGAACGTAAATGATCATGCAAGAAATAATACTATCTTGCCATTCAATCATACATTGCTAATGGATATTGCAGGTTATACGAGTACGTGCGGGGATGCTGAGGGCGTCGTAGTCAACTATTCACGACGAACTAGAGGGATCCGGCTCGGAGCCGAGGGCTTAGCCCTAGGGCGTCCCACTATATTACCGCGCCACAAGTCTTCTGAGGATCGTCCGATATTAGCCGTACATCTTGATGTGGGACCAAGCTATAGTCCGCAAGGATCTTAGATGCTAGCGCCGAAGTTTTGCCCCATAACGCTAGCTATTTTAGTTAACATCAGCTCAAGTACTTCTGACAATCATATCAAAAAGATACATCGTTAACGTCCAACCAATAGTACGAGCGAAACTGCAATACATACTTTAGTATGTATGAAAATAAATAGTCGATTCAAGTGTATATACTTTTTCCATCATCGGTCTTGCCTTCACCACGGTCAATACATTGCTGTAGCCTTTCTGGCATACCACGAAAAATCGCGAGTTGAAGATGATGCATTATTCCCGTGATGTGGCTTTGCGAGCTGTGCAAGAAGCTTAAGCTGTCGCCAGTCCTATTGATTGGAGGATGCATATGTATTTTCCCCATAAAATTGCCAAAAGAGAATCTGATGTCGCCTGTCCCCAGCCCCAAGAGCCCACAATATACGAAGGTTGGGAA
>KN173741.1:728416-743668 GCA_000758425.1 Nilaparvata lugens yeast-like symbiont | reverse complement strand
GGAGTGCCGAAGGCCCTGGCCAAGTGGAGACTCAGGTCGGTGACGGAAACCACCCGAAAACTAGAGAAACTCCTTGGGCCCAAGGGTTGGAAGCTTTTCGCGGAGTACGCGACGACGACGGGGGTGTTTGCCGAAGTGCCCGTGGGGGGGGCCTTTGGGTCGGTTGGATGAATAAACGGGACAGAATTCTGGTCCTAAAAATTCACAACCACCACCACCAGTCTCCTTGCAGTTTTCTACTCCGACAAGAACCGATCTTTTCCTTCTGTATGGCCAATGCGCCTCATGTGGGCCCTTCCCTTCGCATTGTCCTCGCATCGACTGCTCTGTAGAACTGTACCCTGCATCAGACAGTCAACTGTCACTAACTATTTATCTGCCTGGCAAATGCCTTCCTTCATTCGCTTCCCGACAGCTACGGGCTCCTAGTAACACTATATTAGATATTTCCTTTCGTTATCTCATCATAGTCTAACGAACTCTCTAGTCCCTCTTACCTTGCTTCCTCGTCCATTACACTCTTGTAATGTATTTCCTCCTGATCACATCAGCTGAATGAAGTGCATGAGGCTTCAACCGGTAAAAATAGAAATATAACGGCCAGTCGTAGAGACGTGCTTCATGATTCTAGTGCAAAAATGCTCTCCGAATCGTTTATTCCGAAGTCCGCGACTATGCTCGGCTCATACGTATTAACGCGGGTTTGGCGGTCGGGGAAAGGTCGAAAGGGGAATAGCCTTGATCATAAGAAGTTTCATGAGAAAATCACATTCCTTGAACCCGGTCTGGTTCCATTGAGCCGCTTTTCATAGCCTTGATCACAGGGTTCCGGGTCAAGAACCCGGAAATCCAGTTCTTCCCGAGCGGTTGAAGGTCACTGCGAGCTCGGGCTATACAGCCAGCGAACTCCTTAACCTGTCGATACGTGGGCGGCAGTCCGACAGCGGCTTGGCTGAGAATCCATTCACATAGGTGCTTTTCCTGCTGCTTGCTTAATCACTGGGTACTTTCCTTGGCCTCCCTCATTGATTGGCTGCCCCTAAGGCGGCCTTGAAGGGTTCCTCTTGGAATTCCCCACGTGCGACTAGCCTGCATCTGTGTCATGCCATTCATGATCGCGCTAAGCGCATCTTCTATAGCCTTGTCAGTATATTTAGAGTCGCGAGGCATTTTAAGCGCAGTACTAATGTTTTAGATGATCAGATATGAAGCTTGAACGAGAAAACGCGGTTTGAAGACGGCATGAAGATGGGGATGTTGCCGTCATGGGAGTTGGTGAAAGGAAGGGGCCTTCGACTTCGCGATTTCCCAAAAATATTTACTCCGGAGTTTAAGCGTGTTGGAATGACTGCACTTTATAGCTGTGTATAAGTACTATTGGCCAATTGTCTGACTAAATTTACAATTACTTATAATAAATAACATACTTTTGGCCAAAAAGTCTATTATAGCGAAATCAGTAAGCACAAATAATCTCGATAAAAGTTCTTAAAAGCATGCTTCCCAGATTCGCTAATGTTATTGTGCATGAAGATTATGCTTAGGTTGACCTCACTTGAAATGGCAGGCTTCCTTCACTTCCACCTTGTCCATTCAGAAAGGCCTTATCCGTGATGCCAATCTGCATTGAGTGCCAGCATCCAGCGAAAACGCTTTGGACGCAGTATTCAGGCGCAGGTGATCAGTCAAGTGGACACTACATTCGCTTAACCGTCTGTCCGCAATGCGGCCTCTTTTGTGATAAATATGTTGAGCATGATTTTATCGTAATCTTTATAGATATGGTTTTAATAAAACCGCAGGTGCGAGTGTCAGGCCCTAGCTCTGAGTCTTTGTAGAAGCTAACTCTCTGTTGACTGCGCGTTTGAAGGTTTATCGCCACTTATTGCACAATTCCTTGATGCGCGATGGCGATCGTTTTGACGTGAGTAGCTATTCAGCAGAACAATAGCGGCCAGTTCCGAGTTCCAATCTAGCAATTCTGGCCCTACCATTCTGTTCGTCGATAAGATTTGCAACGCAAAAAGCAGAATCTTGAAGTATGGGTTACACTAATGTGGTTCAAGCCTTCAATAATCCGCCTAGGAATCTTGTTACTGCTTTTCGACGTATACTTGACTTGGGCTCGAATAGAGAAGCAGACTACGCCAGTCACAATGACCGGCGAGAGCAATATCGGAAAGCTTGCCCAACAGCCTATCGTACTCCAATATCTGTTCTTTGGTATGACGTCCTTGACTCCGCTGTTTGCCCAACCCTGCTTGTTCAGGCAAGTCTGATGCTTCGCATGTGCATTGATGAGGCATAGCCAATCGACTAACGTCTAGATAGTGATTTTGTGCACTCTTTCGACCATGGCATTCCATATAAGCATTCGAATACTCGCTTCCTCACCGTTCTCGCCGCTTTACTCGCTGGGCCTTATGAAGCGTCACACAAACCCAAACTCAGTGTCAACAGCCCTCCTCGTGTCCTCATCAACCAAACTCTTTCCCATTCTTATGGTCATTTGGGAATACGACGTTCCCGCCGCAGCCCGATCTCTTGGTTGGGCTGTCGTGGCCAACAATGTTGAAGCCTTGCGTATCCTTCTCGATTGCAAATACCATGTGGCTTGCATATTGGCAGTCTTCGGCGCAACATCGCGTTGGGCTGCAGGTTGGCTAGTGCTAACAGCCGCTGGGTTAAATGACGTGGACTCTATCGGAGATGGCAGCGTAGCAGCCGAAGGAAAGGCGTTGTGGGCTCTAATACTTTTATGCAAAAAATGGGCTGGCCGTTTAGCCGTCGGCTGAGTTATATCCAATTAATAGTTTCTGCTCAGTGCTCGTCGCAAGACATCAGTATAGGATATAGGTCGCAGGACTTCAAGGAAAGGCGGGTTGAGAGAATTTGGGCCATCTTGCGGCGGGAGCCAATCTAGGCCGGCATAGAAGCATAGCACTTCGTCGAGTATTAATTAGATGGGCGATAAGCTGGGCTTGAGGATCATGTCCGATCCTGCAGATACCCTGTCTGGTAGCAACTCGAGTTCCATCTGAGCCCAGGAATGCGTCCTGTCTCCAGGTGCATGTGATGTTTCCGTGGTCTGCCCCATCCGCAATTTTGCGATGAAGGAGGCTAAGGAAAGTACCCAGCGGCTGAGCAAACAGCAGGAACCCCATGGGCTCTCAACCAAGCCGCCATTGGGCTGCCGCCAACGCATCAACAGCTCAAGAAATTCGCTGGCCGCATTATCCGAGCCGGCGGGGACCCTCATGGCCCGGAATCCTGAGGTCAAGACCATTAGGGGCAGATCCATGGACTCCGACCGCATCAACGGCGCTTCTACAGCTGTGATCAAGGAATGGTTTCGTCTCATGAACCTGCCCGTGATCAAGGCTATTCCTCCCGAGTCTCGGTACAATATGAACGAAATGGGCATCCTTGAGGGCCTCGGAAGCAACAGTCTTGTACTAGGCGGCGACGAAAAGCGGGATACCTTGAGGAAACGGGTCGGATCGCGTTGTTGGACCACGATTGTAGAGTGCGTCTCTGCGACCGGCGCGGCCTTGACGCCTCTTGTAATATTCAAAGACCAGGACCTCCAGCCGCACTGGTTCCCGAACGAACTGGGTTCTTCGGAGGACTAGCACTTCGCGGCTTCACCCAAGGGCTGGACAAGTGACTCTTGCACTTCAGTAGCTTCGGGAGATCTTTATCCCCAGGCAACAAAAAACCAGAAGGGTCAGTCCTTCTTATCTTTGATGGGCACGGGAGTCCCCAGATAGACGACTTCATGTACGAATGTTACAAGAATAACATTCTACTGTCAAGGAACAGCTGTGACCGGGAGGTCGAACAGGTGCTCAAAAGTTTTATTAATCTAACAACTTCTATGAAGAAGGAAAGGAAGGAACAGAGCCCATAAGAGACGGTGGTGATCTAGATATATATATATACGTCCGGGAGGCCTACTAGGGTGTTGGTCCGTATGGATGAGTGTACCCGTAACATCTACTCGTGTTCCTGCCATCACACGCCTCCCACGTTCTTCAACCACTTGATATATCACTTTTTTCTCTGACCAAAGCTGCATACCAGCGCCAGTTCGAGAGAATCGTGTCTCTAGACGATTCCTCGCAAATAGGTAAAGCCACGTTTCTACGGTGCTATTCCCTGGCCCAAAAGCTCGGCTAGACGGAGAAAAATATCAAGGCAGGTTGGCGTGGTTCTGGTCCGTGGCCCGTAAATATGGCAAAGCCCCTAATGAGCCGGTGTTACAGAATAACAGACCCCCGGCGACACAGAAGAGGCTAAGGAAAGGTAGATAAGGGCCGGGGTGGGGGCCAAGCACCAGAGAGCGGACAACCATCCCAGAGATTTTCTAGGCAGAAGGAAATCCTTCTTTCTCTTATATATATAAAAGTCATGCTCCTTCGGCCAGAGTAGAGGGAAAGGAGAACATGGAACCTGATAATTCACTTTCACAAGACACCTCTTGGTACGGTAGTCAGTCCGTTGCTTCTTCCATCAGAAACGGTAGCCAGCCCGGTGCTTCTCCTCACAGAGAAACGGTAGCCAATCCGTGGGCCCCTGGGAGGAATAGCCAATTCCTGTCCCGCAGCAGCCGGTTTGTGTTGCCCGAGCCGTTGGCGCCGGCTACGCCCAAGAAGAGAGAAACCTTAAATTCTTCGAGTGGCCAGAATGACATGAAGACGCCGCATAGATCACAGGAGGTTCAGCAGATTGTTCGACGGCTTGCACAACATAATCCAATTGATCGGACATACAGATGTTTGTTCGGCAAAGTGGGGCGCAGCTTGGATGTGCAGAGCACCCAACTTGCGGCGAGCCAACTGCGCATACAGCAGTTGGAACATCAAGTTAAGCACCTACAGCCACAGGAGTGAAGGAAAATATTGCAGGATCCTAATGGGCTATTTGTGCAAATTGACCGGATCATCGAGACCAAGGTGCAGCTTGCCTCTGCTTTTGATCCAATTTCTGTGTCAGCAGCTACCAAGGATGCAGATTTTGAGAGCTTATGTAGTTCATGGAAGCTCTAGTAACCCGATTGTGACAAACATGCTTTTCTTTGAAGGTGTTGATGATTTCAAAAGTACGCTCCAAGTTACTCTTGTGGTGTTGTGAAGGGTGCTGGTTGCTGGGGTGGCTGACTTATACCTTAAGCCGCTGCGAATCAGTGTCGTGGAGGAGCAAATGGGCGCACGTGCGGACACCATTGGAACTCCAGTTCACGACGGCACCACGGGCGTCAGCCAGTTGTGCGCCGGCACGACGTAAATCAATACAAAAACACGGGCGTCAGCCAGCAGATGAGTGCCATGGAAGTGACACTTTCGTGCATGATCGATCAGCGAGCTGCCCCCGTGACCGAACAGACAGGCGTCACCAGCACAGGCGATCCGGCCGCCGGCGGCGACGACATTGATCGAAGTCAGCCCCGAGGTCCGAGCTTACAAGCCCATCACCACCGGCGACCGCATCGGTGGCGCCACATTGATGACACTCCTCATTGCCCTCATGATCGCTGGCATGATCTGGATGTTCCTTGATGAGCCGTCTAATGAGCCATCCTTGCGCCAATCACAAGGCGTCGGTCCCTCCGGGAGCGTGACCTTGGCCGCTTTGTCTGCTGCTGGCGGAGCTGCTGCTCTCATCCTTCGGGTAACAGGCGGCGGTCGAACATATAGCGAGAAGATGGCTGTGGAGGATTCGGCAAGCAACGGGCGCCTGCGCTCCAGCTTAGAAGCTAATGAAAGAAGCGAGAATGCGCCAGGTCAAGTGGGTCGAGGCCACATTCGGTGGCCTCAACACGTCTGTCTAGTATGCCCCGAGGCTGGCCGCACAACCCGTCAAGATGACATTCGCCAACTTTCTATATTCTTGATCTCTCGGTGAAGAGCTATGCCGACTAGTTGTACGGAGCATTGTAGCTAGCCCCGAAGAAAGCCTTCATAAAGCCTTCTCCGTGGAACCAACATTCTCACAGTTTTGTCGGTTCGGCGTTGGGAATTTCGGGATTGGAGCGGATGCGATCAGAACAACGCTGGTGTAATAGGCGAACTATGTAACTTATTTAATTATGGCGTGGTGTAGTTACCTATTTGTGGCTGGAAAGTCTAGCGCACATACATTGCGCCTTTGAGCGTGTCTTTGTGCGTGTCTTTGGAGGGCGGTTTTCGTGCCGGTTTGACGGTGTGAACGATAGCGATAAGGCAGTATTACTGAAATTTTTCATTAATCAGTCGCTTTGAATCCATGCATGATGAGTTCGATGTAGAAATTGCAATGTCGCCTGAGCACGGTCAGTTCTGACAAGCCGCTAGGTTTGGCGAACCACACCGACGATGCCATCTCTTGTGCCAAGTGCTCGCTGAGCTAAAAGCGGGACAGATATCTTGCTCCGACCGCATTGACAAGCCACCTGCTTACGTCACCGAACTGACCTTCTAGTGCGGCACAAAGTAATTACGTACTGGCCCACGCCCATCAAACTCGAAGACGTCTCGTCCTCCCTTTGGTTGTCTCGGAGTCATGCCTCAAGCCGGCGGCCAGCAAGCCAACCACGACCTTCAATCGGGAAACTTGTTTGAAGATCCAAGGGCTTCGTGGTCCGTCATAGAGGTTGCGCCGATATGTCTCGCAACGGGCTCGGCCTCAAGTCTGTCGATCGCGATGAAAGGTTCCTGTTGTCGCCAGTTGCCTACGACGATGACGCTTCATCCCTCCATAGTCGAAGCGACCAAGACACGGACAGCGATGATGACCAACTTCAGAAAAATGCTCGGAAAAGTCGCGAGCTTCGCGCCCACGACCGTATCGTGCTGATGGAGGAAGAGGAGATGGACCGCCTCGTCACCAGTTCCAGGCGGTAGCAAGAGCGTGAGAGGCGTGGCTCAGGATTGGCTGTCCCGAATCCCTTCAAGATTTTTGGCAGTAAGCCCAGCTCATCAGGCAAGAATAACTCGATCGAGGATCTCGTCATGGAAAAACGCAAAGCCCAGCGAAAGCAGAGAAGAAGGCTGAGGCAAGATGCTCGTGATGACGAAGACGAAGAGCTGATGTACGAGATGGAGCAAGGCGGCTTAATGGAAAGCAGCTCACTTGGCGCTAGCACTCCCCGTGCAGACAGTGACGAGGTCGATCGGCGTCAGCTCAACCTCGTCAAAGGGGAAAATAAGCGGCGTGGACGGAGCTGGCGGTGTTTTGTCTTCATCCATTTACTCATACTCACCGGCTTCTCCATACTCGCCTTGCTTGCCTGGAAGCTTTCCAAAAGTCATAGGAGTGGGAGAATCAAACATCTGGTCAGCAATGGTACGGCCTTGTTTGCACCCACTACCATCATTCTCAGCCTCGACAGCTTCCGGGCCGATTTCTTACAGCGGGGCCTGACACCGAGGCTCAATGCTTTCGTCAAGGAAAGAGTCTCACCCCCATATATGATGCCTTCGTTTCCGTCCGTCACCTTCCCAAATCACTATACTCTGGCTACTGGGCTTTATCCTGAGAGCCATGGCGTCGTCGGAAATTCTTTCTGGGACCCAGACCTACGAGCCGAGTTTTACTACACCGACCCGAAGAGAAGCTTGGATCCAAAGTGGTGGGGAGGAGAGCCATTCTGGGTTACGGCTGAACTTCAGGGCATTCGGACCGCCATTCACATGTGGCCAGGCAGTGAGGCTCACATCCACAACGTTGAACCAAGCTTCGTAGACAAGTTCAACGGCCATGAGAAGCTCCCTAACAAGGTTGCCAGGATTTTTGAATTTCTTGATAAGCCCGGCAAAGAAGACGGATCTGTTGACGTCGAGAAGATGCGGCCCCAGCTGATAGCGGCCTACGTACCCAACGTCGACGCCGACGGCCATCAGTTTGGGCCAAACAGCACTGAGATTCGCTCCACCATACAGGACGTGGATAACATGATCGACCAGTTATTCCAGGGTCTGGACAAACGAAACTTGACCGGCATCGTCAACGTCATCGTGGTTTCGGATCACGGGATGGCCACGACCGACACTTCGAGGTTGATTCAACTCGAAAACCTAGTCAATACATCCAAAATCGAGCATACCGACGGCTGGCCGCTCTATGGCCTTCGACCTAAAGATGATAGGGACCTGCAAGGCCTCTACGAACAAGTTCGGGAGAAGGCCGAGTTCAATGCAAACTTGGACGTCTACCTTCGCGACATAGACATGCCAGGCAGGTATCATTTCGCCAACAACCCGCGTATCGCGCCCCTCTGGATCGTTCTCAAGACAGGCTGGGCTATCGTCAAGCGGGAAGAGTTTGACATCGAGGAAGCGAAAGAGAAAGGAAGCACCTATCACCCTGGAGGGCTGCATGGATATGACCACGAACATCCCTTAATGTGAGCCATTCGACCTGCTGTGTCGAAAAAGAAAACATTGAAGTATACAACATTGTGGCCGATTCCATTGGCATGGTACCCAAACTCAATAACGGAACGCTTCGGCTGCCTCTGAAGCCCTGGGCATACACAAGCCTGAGGACGTAGCGGCGGAGCCGGCTGATCCCCCCACCTCATCAACGTTTGCTCCACCGGAACAACAACAGCAGCGGCCAACTTTACCAGCCCGACCGCCTCCAGAGCGGCCGACACGCCCTCCCCGCCCACCTCCGAGTCCATCGTTGGGCGTTTCATCGGAGGGTCAAGCAAACGAGGTTCTTGATGGAGATAAATGGGCAGGGGATGGGAGTGTAGAGCATGGCAAAGAGAAGCCATCGAAAGGACCCTTAGACAAGGCCAAATCAGCAGTGGACAAAATCAAGGCAAAGGTTCATGACGCGCTGAGTCCGTTGGCCGACGGCATCAGGCGAATGTGGGGTAAAATCAGGGGAGGTCATACTACACGGCGATGAACTTGGTGCAGCCTGGGCACGTTTTGGATATTAATTGGGGATGGCGTTTTTCTGGATGATGCATCTCATTGGGCAAGTGGCCTGAATTCGGCTTGATATACCTTTCGGTGGCAAGCTGGCTTGAGAAGATAGAGCGGGAGTGCGGCGATAAAATGCCTCAGCATCTTCAATTATCGTGCATCTGTGCCACGGTGGGGGGGCTGCAACAGAAAAGACCTGGTGTGTCCCGGTCAATGCGAGAGGCGAAGGCGCGGGATAAAGCGGCGGCGTGTCACGATCTTGGCCGCAATCCTCGCGTCAGCGCCAGTCAGCATTGAATGAAACGAGTGCTGCGCGGGTGGAGGCCAAGGGTTTGGGCTCAAGCTAGACGTCGGATAAGCGGACGCACGTAGACATTGGAGAACGCAGGTAGATGTACATGAGCTGTAAGTATCCGTATCTTGCTCAACTCTGGCGAAGAGGATGAGAGCGTAAACAGTCTTAGTACTTGATCCTATCTTGCACTCTGTCAGCCACCATCAGCTGCGGCGCTTGGCGCGCGGCTGCTTTTAGCCTTGTTTATCCTTACCTAAGGGGGACGGAAGCCAAACTTTCATGCAACACTGCTTTAGCTTCATCGGATTCTCTAATCCTCGGCTCTCCAACTACACGCAACTCTCAACCTACGGTGCCAGGTCGCACGAGGAACCCGATTACTTTCGCTGCGCCGAAAACGAGGGCGGACCCGGCTGCGGCAGGCGCATTAGGACATCGAGGGGAGCGGAAGCCCAATACAAAGCATAGCCCAGCCGGAAAATAGCTGGGAGACACGAGCCTGGACCAGCCATTCTCGACCCAACTTTTGCTCAGTCTCTGATGGTGCGACTGGGTTCGCTACTGCATTCCATCCTTGCCTCTCGGCACCCCACTCCCTTCATTCTGCTATTATCGAGGGGCAAAAAAATCCACATTTGAACAAGACTGCCTCGTTTTCTTGCTCAAGACATAGGCGACGGGGGCGAGCACGCATGCCCTCCCCTTCGCGCCTTGTCGCTCGTTGGCTTGGGCTCGACCCCGAACGCGACATCATGGCGGAGCCTCCAGACGAGCTCGGCGCTCTGTCGGCCGCAGAGCCGCGTCAGGACGTGGCCGGCGAGCTGGCTGAGGAGCTGGCCGAGCAACTGACTGAGGAGCTGACCGTTCAGAAAGCCGTCTTCGAGTCGCTGCAGGACCAGACATATGACGGCGTGGAGTGCGACCGTGCCGAGTCCCAGAAAGAGATCGCAAGGCTTGAGAGCTTTTTAGATATGCGAAGGCGCGCTAACGACGAACAGCAGCAGCCCGCTAGCCTGCTGCCAGGCTCCTCCTTGCCCGCTGACGATGAGCAGACAGGAACCGAATCGCGAGACAAGGCGCCCTCTCCGTCGGTCTCGACACCATCAAGTAAGCACTCGCGCCTTGTGTCACCCAATTTTCCCTTTTTATCTTTGTTGCGTACCTTCGCCCTGCAACTGTCTGCCCTTCGCAAAACACGCTCCCTCACTTCCCTCGCCCTTTCGTCTGCCTCGCCCTTCACTGTCTGGAGGCCTCAGCTCCAACAGCTAGCTACTCCGGGCACCAACCACCTGTTATCCAGGTCTGGGGCGCCACTTTTCCAGGTTCTGTCTGCGTACATCTACTTCGAAATTGTGTTTGCGAGGCCTAATATCACCGCCTAATACTCTTGGAGTATCCTCCTCCCCCCTCCCTTCCCATCCCAGTTGGCCCTCTTCCGTCTGATGCCCGCTGACAGCAAGCCATCAAGCTCATATGCCGCCTCTCGATTACCCTAACACATGGTCTCGCAAGTCTCCGGCTGCCGTAACTCCCACCCAAATGCAAACCGGCAGCGACGTCTGGAGCAGCCCGGCATCGGCTTTTCTACCTAGTCAGAAACGTGGCCCTGTGTCACCCTACGAAGGAACTCCCTCCAGGCCGGCAAAGTCGCGACGACCCGCCCCAGCGGACTCCTCCAGTACTTCCTCGTGTACCCTCCCTGAAGTCATAGACCTCACTGGGTAAGTTGGCCGTCTTTCTGTCCCAGCATTACGCAGCCACTGATGACGTGCCAGCGATGATGCCGGTCATCTCCCGGCCACCCTACCCCATAGAAGTCACCGGCAAGGCACACAAGGAGCGAAAAATCAGTGCCGAAATGTCGCCTCTAAGAGCCGACCGTCGCGCGTCGCCCTATCCCGTCCTCCCCCGCCGTCGACTCTGATCATGGGTCCCGCGAACCGATTCCTTGCGACCACGTTCCTTGCGACCACGAACGCGCCCTCGCTTGCCATAGCCGATTTGAATGGCTTAAACCAAAACTGGACTTTGCCTGCTATGCAGCCACCCCACGCTGGAGTATCGTCGCCGTACGGCTCACACTTGCGAACTATGCCCGGGACATTCAATCCCGCCAGCTGGCTTAGCCCTCCCGTCACGCCGCTCCATGACGCTGCCGTCGCATCTAGCCCTCACAGCACTATGCCAACTACTAGAGTCTTCGGATCCGGCAACGGATACGCCTCGCGAGCCCCGATGTCGCCGCATGGCAAGCTCTTCAACGTGCTTCCATCACAACAGACTGGCCAGCCATCTTCGCTGATACCCGTACCTAGGATTTTCAGCTGGCAGAAGGCTCCGAGAATGCCCGGCTCGGGCGGCATGGGTCTTGGCGACACAATCGAGAAAACTTCCATGTTCGACTACTCTACTCAACTCGATGCTGACGGAAATGGGCTGTCGGATAGGCTGTCAAACTTCCTCGACTACGCATATCACGACCCGAACGTAAGCGAAAAAGAGCTCGACGATCTGCTCCAAAACATTCGCCCGGATATGGACATTCCCGCCAAGTACCGAGACGGGACACCGCCAGGACTGAAGAGCTCGCTCTATCCCCATCAACAGCTTGCCGTAGCATGGATGAAAAAGATGGAGGAAGGGACGAATAAGGGGGGGATACTAGCCGACGACATGGGTCTTGGCAAGACCATTTCCACCATGGCTCTCATGCTGGCGAGGCCGCCCACAAACCCCCGAACCAAGGTAAGTCTATGGCAAGACCGCAGGGAAACCGCTAACGTGGGGAAAGACCACATTGATTATCGGACCACTTTCGCTCATACGCCAGTGGGAAGAGGAACTGGAACGAAAAACCAAACTATCTCACCGCATGGCAGTCTTCGTCTATCACAACAGGAAAGCCTCGACGGAAGACCTGCTCAAACATGACGTCGTACTGACCACATACGGAACGATTGCTCAGGAGCTTAAGCGGCTCGAAAAGTTCACCGAGGATCACACGGGTCGAAATGTCGACTTGGATGATAGGGCCTACGGCTTAAAGTTCCCCTTGCTTCATCCTACTAAAGCAAGCTTCTATCGGGTGATACTCGATGAGGCACAGTGCATAAAGAACAAAGATACTAAGACGGCGAGAGCATGCCACACACTCAAGGCCACCCATCGATGGTGTCTCACCGGCACTCCCATGATGAATGGCGTCCTGGAACTTTTCTCGCTCGTCCACTTCCTCCGCATCAAGCCTTACTGCGTGTGGGATCAGTTTCGACAGGTAACTCCCTCCCTCAACCTCATGGCTGTCAGTGAAACAGGTTGACGATCTACAGGCGTTTGGAAGATTGTTTGATCGCAAAGGTGATCCGAAAAGCGTTGCCATGAACAGGCTGCGAGCACTTGGATGGAAAGCCAATTCTCGTTCTGCCTCCCAAGGTCGAGAAAGTCGTCTACGCCAAGCTTTCCTCCGACGAGCAACACTTTTACCAGAAACTTGAGCAAAAGTCCCAAGTCCAGTTCAGCAAATACCTGCGCGAAGGCACGCTTGGAAAGAATTACTCCAACATTCTCGTCCTCCTCCTGCGCATGCGGCAAGCATGCTGCCATCCACATCTTAACCTGGACGTGGACGAGGCCACGACCTCTGGCAACTCGGATGACATAATTCAGCTGGTCAAGGAACTTGACCAGGGCACCATCCAAAGGATTAAGTCGATTGAAGCCTTCGAGTGTCCAATCTGCTTCGACGCTGTCCAATGTCCGTTGTTCTTCGTTCCATGTGGCCACGACAGCTGCATGAGCTGCATCACGCTCCTCATCGAAAATACTACAGCCAAAAACCTGCAGGCCGGACGCGAAAGCGACACTACCAAGTGTCCTGTGTGCCGTAGTCCGTTTGACGCCAAGAAGTGCTTCACATACGAGGCCTTTCGAAGGATTCACATGCCCGAAACCATAGTCAGCGAATCTGAATCTGACATGGGAGGCTTGGACAGCGGTGAAGATTCCGCGTATGAGGAAGAGTGGGAGGATGAGGAAGTGGATTCGAAGGGAAACCTTCGAGGCTTTATCGACTATGGGGAGGACGACACTGATCGAAACAAGCCTTCCCGATCGCCTACTTGCGAGCCACGGAAGGACGATAAAGGCAAGAAGTGTGCCGAAATCAAGGCAACGATGCTGCGAAACTTACGCACTGAGGCAATGAAGAATCGGGTGGCCTTCCGCCGGTACATGAGGTATTTGAGAAAGACATGGATGCCGTCGGCCAAAGTCACCGAGTGCATGACGCTCTTGAAGACGATCCACGAGAAGGGAGAAAAGACGATTGTTTTTTCCCAATGGACCTTGCTCCTGGACCTGCTCGAGGTGGCCATCTGGCACGAAAAGCTCCCGCTCGGGCCGCAGCGTTACGATGGCACCATGTCAGGAGACGAGAGGGCCAAGGCAGCCAAAGATTTCCGCGACAAGCCAGACGTGAACGTGATGCTGGTGTCGCTGCGAGCGGGCAATGCGGGCCTCAACCTCACGGCAGCGAGCAACGTCATCATCATGGATCCATTTTGGAATCCGTACATCGAGATGCAGGCCGTGGACCGCGCTCACCGCATAGGACAGATGTGTCAGGTTGATGTCTACCGCATCCTCACCCGTGAAACGGTTGAGGACCGTATTGTTAACTTGCAGAACCGTAAGAAAGAGATGGTCGAGGCTGCACTTGACGAGTCGGAGAGTATGAAAATCGGACGCCTCAACGTCAATGAGCTCAGGTATTTATTCAACGCGCACGACTAGCGACTCTGGAGGTCAGCAGGCTCCTCTGTCGCCGCGTGACCGGCCCAACAAAAACCGGGCCTGGTCTCGTGGATCTCTTTCATTTTGTTTCGCGACCGCTCTACGTTATTGTATAATTTCCCCACTTCGCGGGCAATCCTCCATTTGGATCTTTCTCCCCTTGGTATCGTTCTTTCCGGGATTTAGCCATCCATGCTGCTCGGGGTTATCGGGTCGGATCGGACGGCCGTACATTAGTGCGGCCCTAGTGAGCCCTGGTGAGCTTTTGACGCCATTGACGTGCTCTTTGTTAGCCCATGACATGGGGCGTAGTGGGATGAACTGAAAGTAAGCGGCGTAGACCGCTGGCGATAAGACGGCGACATGCACGGATCAATGTTGGCGTCGCAAGACTCGAGGAGAGGTTGGAAGGGAGGGGGGAGGACCACGGCGCTTTGGTTACGGACAGACGCATAAAGATGGTGGGTCGATGCGCAAGACAATTGATGGCCTAGAACGTGGCCCTTGTGTGATGGCAGGTGGCTTAGGATGGAGCCACAGACAAGACACGAGATGCGATTCTTGGGGATGCAGCGGATGTTCAAGCAGCTGCAAGAGAGATGGACAGGCAGGCAGGCAGGCAGGCAGGCCTGCCTTGTGCTTGTTTACTGTAAATATAAGACTGAATTGGGCCAAGGGGGTTTTCGCAAGCGCTGAGGGGTGTGGTGCGGGCACGAGAAGCACAAGAACAATGTCATTACCTTTTGACAAGCGACACATCGAGGCAGACTCCAGGCGTCGGGAACATGGTGCGTCCCGCGGAGTCGAGAGGCCGAAAGCGATCCTCTAGTCGTCATGGCCGTCTTGTCATCTGTCGGTCCGGGGGAGCGGGCGCGGGTCAGGCCAATGCGAAGCCATGGGCCGACGGGGTGCTATTGAGGGTGGTGTGTCGATGACGGTGGCAACGATGGCGCGGAGCGGACGGGCCTCGCTGTCACCGTCGCCGTCGGGGCGCCAGCACCAACGGGAGAAGCTCGGCTCGCCGGACTCGGGGGTGACTTCGCACGAGACGACGATCATGGTCGTCGTGGCGCTATCGTCGAGTTGGAGGCGAGCGTGCCAGCCGCGGCGGATGGTGCGGCCGTCTTGGTAGTGGCGGTCGCGCATGGTGCAGTCGAGTACGTTGTACACGCACGTGTCCCGCCGGGCATAGGCCCCGAGGAGGTCGGCGCAGATGTGCTGCGTCAGGGTGCGGGCAATGGCGATGCGCAA
>KN173741.1:688434-727514 GCA_000758425.1 Nilaparvata lugens yeast-like symbiont | reverse complement strand
AGAGTCCCCCCTCGGCTTTCTCATCTTGGCCACGGCATCCTCCTGCCTATCCTTGCTGCCTGCTTCGATTCTACGATACTGAGGGCGCGGTGACGGAGGACGCATAAACGCACGTTTTCGGGAGGTGTAGTCTGCTGATTGGTCAAGTCATGTACTTAATTATGTACGAAGCAAGTTCCTTCGTCAGTATTTTTTTTTGAACTTTTAAGGTGGCAGGCACTGGCCCAGCGCCCTGAGGTACGCCACCGGTGGGGCCGAGCTGACAGTGTTATAACGCCTTCCTCGTCCCATCCGCGGTATCCAGCCTACGCTTAGCACATACGATGTTGAATCGAGTGCGCCTTTTACGGCCCAGATTTCCTCCCCCATTCCCTGGCCTGCTGGGAAGCCCAGCGATTTTCCCCGTGGAGAAATTATGTTTAGTTCTGGCCACCATGCGCCCGGACCTCTTGCCTCTGCAAGACCTTGCTTGCGGACTCGTCCGCCTCTACCAATACCTGGCTACCCTGGAGGCGACCCGTCCTATCCCGAGGGGATATCGCGGAACACCCCCGTCGCCGTCGCAAACTTCGCGAACAGCTTCCACCCTTTGGGGCCCAGCATCTCCTCCAGATTTTTCGGCGGTCTTCGTGGCCGCCCCGAGTCTCTCCACTTGGTCAATGCCTTGCGGCATTCGACGAAGTGCCCAGGGGACTTGTCTCGCCCACACGAGCAGCGCAGCTCGGCGTCGGGGTGGTTGAACCGCTTGTGGTACTCGGCGAAATTGCCGTGCCCCGTCCGGGACGCGTATAGTCTGTCTGGCCGGAATCCTCCTGGGGAGGTTCAGCTCCGGCTGTGCTGTTGATCTTGTTGAGGTTGTAGTTGCGTATAGCCTCAACCTCGGCTGCCTGATGCTGCCAGAAAGCCTGAAACTTTGACAAGACGGAGCTCGGGTCACCTGTTGGAGACCAAAAGGAGTCTTTTCATCCATGCGTGAAATCTTTCCACAATAGAGATCCTACGCTGGACGAAGTGGCGATGCTGATCCACGTAACAGGTATCAATCTTGTCTTTGCAGAGATTGGTCCACAAATTCAACTTATAAGCAACAGCCTCTGAAGGGTAAACTAGCTGGAACACCTGCAGCCGGGTCCGGAAGGTTATTATACCCGCAGAGTCCGTCAAAGTGGCCCAATCATCCAGTATGTTAGGTTCAGCCTCGTTTGAATAACGACTGCGCTGATCAGTCCGAGATCGCGATCCACAATGATCACACGAGGCAGGGCGACTCCTTTGTCGTCTGAAAGGCGCACAGCAACGCACTAGTTGTCCAGCCATAGTGATCCTAATCTTCGCCGCTAAGAAAAATAGAGGCCACAGAGAAGGTCTTGCCTTCAGAGGTGTCGGCACACACGTTTCAGAGAGGCATGTTGAACCTGTTAGTCTCATATGTGCAATCGAGCTGCCACACGGCCGGCAATTGTCGCAAGAAATGTATTCCACTGCGCAGAGCGACGAACAGGCAGGATAGCCGCCCTTGTGTATCGAGGCAGCCATCGAAGGAGTTGTCTAAATCAGATAGCTGATCATTAAAGAATTGTATATCTGAACGCCTGCCAAGTTCGTTGCGGAGATGATGAGCCAAGGAATGCCTTGGAAACCAAGGGTTATCTAGTCGCTGTCGGAGGTACTCGAAGAATCTCATCAGGTTTTCTTCCGCTATTACACAGGGCATCAGTATCATGAAGCAACTCTTTGATGACCTAGGCTCGGTATCGCGGCTGTGTCATGGGCTTGAAAGCATTGAGGTTGTGAGCAGCAGACTAGGTGACTGTGAAAGTACTAGCCAATTGAACTGTAATGGGTTAAGCCCGTGAAGGCCTCGTCCAACACTCTCGTCCTAAACAGCCTCCGGGAAGCTGCCCGCCAACAAGCGAGCTACGTGATCAGGCGCTCCGCGTCCGCAGCACCCTCTCTCCTTTCTTCCCTTGCTTTGGGATGTTTGTTCTATCCGAGTAGCTAGTTATAATTGAACTTGCTGTACGTTGCATGGGCCAACGGTGATCGCGATATTCCAGGGACCATTGGTATTGATAGCCTTGGTCTTGCGCTTTCCAGCAATGGTTCTATTGACGTAGGCACGGCCCTTTGCGCAACGTAGACGATACGTAAACAGGGCTCTGCAAGTTGGGCTTCTGCGTAGCGACTACAGTAGGAAAGCCTCGCCGGCGCTCAACCTTATTGGGAGCGCCTTGCCACGAAAGAAAAATTGAGAGAAGAGCAACTCCATGATTCTGGCGAGAATGTTAGACGACGTTGTTTTGGGCTTCAGGTTGAGTGAATCAGCAACTTTGCAGGCGGGTGGGCGATTTCCACTTTTATACGTACGGGTCGGGGGGTGCATGCATACAGGTTTGGTGGCGCGTTCTTCCTGGCCCGACCCTGCCACAATTGACCCGCTTTGGCAAGCTCCATAGACATTAGGCCTTCTTCAACCTATCAAACTCACCTAGAAGACAAGCGTGGCTTCGACGAGCTGGCTTGTTGTACGCCCAGCTTCCACTTCTGCCGCGCGAGCTGAACTCAGAGTTGCTGCGTCCCGTCAACATGCCGTCACACGCCAATCTCAGCCGCCATTTCGCTCACCAGTTCCGCGCGTGCCGCCATGCGGTCATGATATGGCTAGACTGCCTCCACCATCATAATTTTAATTATATTCGAGGCGTGTCATTGACGATGACACACACCAGGACACTCTCAGAATCTGGGCGTGCTCCACGCTGCAGAGTTTCCGCCACAGTTGATTTGGACGTAATACTCAACGACTTCTTGAGACCCCGCCCAAGAGCCTCAACTACCTGGCGGCCTACGTGCGCACAGAGTGAATTGGTGCAAACGCCTTCCTCTGTCGTTGGAGAGAACCCGGCCTCCACTCCCCACGGTGTCAATGCAGCCAAGGGGAGAGTCACAATCTTTCATACCGCACTTCACTGCCCCGATACGGCCTTAATCTGGATCCGACGAATCCCGTGTGTATGAGCAAGCGATCAAGCTCCTGACCGCGCACCGATCTTTGTGATAAAAATGAAGGTATCGCGAGCATGTCGTAAGACCGTCATGACAATAAGAATTGTGCTACGTTGAACAGCACATTCTCTTTTGTTTGGAGGACATCTGATAAACCTGGTACTTAGCGTGAAAGTTTTAGAAGCCGTAAGTAGAAGACAAGCAGGCTAGTGTAAATCGATCATTATCACCAGGAGCCCAAGGGAATTGGATTGGTTGCTAGTCCCGCTACTAGACTCCGAGCCCTGCCTCCTCGAGGTAGCCGCGGCGGGGTGAGCTAACTGGCACGTGACTGAAGTTTGGCGTTCTGAGCGCCTTGGGAGTCCATGAATCCGTGAGTCGGTTGATTCTTTATCTGCACGATCAAGCGACCAGTCTTTCGCGTGGGCTCAGAATCTGTCAGCCAGCTCGAAATTGACGGAAATCCGTTTGATCTTCTCATAACCTGGCCCAGAAAAGGCTCTTGTCATGAGCACACTTACTGGTTTGCATCACCCATTCCGGCACGAATAGTCAATAGCTCACTCAGCTACAGAGGCGGACACGATCCGCATCCTCATAGCCACGGATAATCATGTCGGGTTCGAAGAGCGAGACGCAATTCGAAAAGACGACAGCTGGCGAACTTTTGACGAAATCATGAATATTGCTCGTCAAAAAGACGCAGGTCGGCCCTGGGTCCTAATGCTTAATACCTCTTGTCGGTGCCTGACATTATCTACCCTAGGTCGATATGGTTCTTCTTGCCGGCGACCTTTTCCATGACAATAAGCCTTCTCGCAAGTCGCTGTATCAAGTCATCCGGACTTTGCGCCAGAACTGCCTGGGTATGAAACCTTGCCCACTCGAGTTTCTCTCCGATGCCGCCGGAGTCTTCGAAGGTGCTTTCACCCACGTCAACTACGAGGATCCCGACATCAATGTCTCAATCCCCGTTTTCTCTATCCACGGAAATCACGACGATCCATCAGGCGACGGAAATTTTTGCTCTCTCGACCTTCTCCAGACAAGTGGCTTACTCAACTACTTCGGCCGTGTAGCCGAGGCGGACAATATTGAGATAAAACCCATCCTTTTCAAAAGGGTCTCACAAAACTGGCACTATTTGGACTCAGCAACGTGCGAGACGAGCGCCTATTTCGGACTTTTCGGGACCATAAAGTCAAATGGTTTCGTCCCAATTTACACATGAGCGACTGGTTCAATATTCTTGCCGTGCACCAAAATCACCATGCTCACACCGCCACTTCCTATTTGCCCGAGAACGTGCTGCCAGACTGGCTGGATTTGGTGGTATGGGGCCATGAGCATAAATGCCTCATCGACCCCACGCGAAATCCCGAGACCGGCTTCCATGTAATGCAACCGGGGTCGTCTGTTGCAACTTCACTAGTGCCAGGAGAAGCCATTCAAAAAAAAGTTGCCATCTTGAGTGTCACAGGCAAAGAATTCAAAGTTGACAAGATCCCTCTACAGACTGTTCGGCCGTTCGTCACTAAAGAGCTTGTACTGGCACAAGACAAGCGATTTAAGGGCTTGGACAAGAAGAAAGATAACCGACAAGAGGTGACATCTCGGTTGATAGAGATCGTTCATGAAATGATTGAGGAGGCAAATGCCGGTTGGGAGTTGATTCAAACTGATCAAGAAGCACTCGAGGAGAGGCCTCTGCCACTTATCAGACTCAAGGTCGAATACAGTGCCCACGAGGGCGGCCAATTTGAGTGCGAGAACCCACAGCGCTTCTCTAACCGCTTCGTTGGCAAGGTAGCCAACATTAACGACGTGGTTTACTTCTATCGGAAGAAAACAGCAAATCGTAATAGCCTTGCCCATATCTCTTGTCTTAAGATACTGATGACACGTAGGGAAAGCAACGATTGCGACACCGGATGCTGCTCTCGAAGCATTGTCCGAGGGCGCTGACATGGTCAAAGTCGAGTCGCTAGTCCAAGAGTTCCTCTCGACACAGTCTCTAAAGGTGCTTCCGCAGGGTCCATTTGGTCAAGCGGTCAGCCAATTTGTCGCTAAAGACGACAAACATGCCATGGAGCTGTTTGTCTCCGAGCATCTTACAGGACAAGTAAAACAATTGCTGGTCAAGCAAAGGATAAAAAACGAAGTCGTTGAAGCCTAAACCGGACACTTGGGACAGCGATTTCGATGGAAATTGGGAAGACGAGCCAGATGCGTGGACGTTTGAAGAGTCGCAGCCAGATCAGAGGAAAGATGATAATGGCGATGATGATGCGCCATATCGCAAAACGACAAAAAAGTCGCGACCAAGCAGGTCTGCAACCACAAAAACTGTGCCAAGAAGAGTCACACTCGATAGAGTGCCTCCCACCCGAGGCCGAGGAGGTAAGGCCGCGAAAGAGAGGGAGGAAGAGGAGGAGGACATCATAGAGTCAGAGGAAGAGCCACGGCCGCCGCTATTTCCTCCTGCCAAGCCTAGGCAGAGGCAAGCCACAGCTAGGACTACTACCGCAAAGCGCACTCGACAGTCAACACTGAAATTTTCTCAGAGACTCCCAGAAAAAATCCCAGATGGGTGCGACTCAAGATCGGGCCATGAAAATTAGCGATGATGAAATCTCGGATGAAGAGGCGTTTGAGCCGGTCCGCGTAGCCACTCAGGCAAGGAGACGGTAGTTGGACGATAGTTTGGTTGTCCAGTATCTAAATGTTGGCGATGATGGGCATTTCATGACTTGTATCACGGCCCGTCGCCGTACACCAACAATTTTAAGCTTTTTTTAGAATGGTATGGATATGGATCCATGTATTTCCACATGGTTGGCTGAATTCCTAACAGGAGGCTTGAATCGGGACGATATTTATTTATAACATTCATGTTCATCGTAATCTTTGTAAGCCCATCTTTCTTTGTTATAAAGCATTTAAGCATCAACCATGCAGGCTCAATAGGGGCTAGATCGGGTGAGTTAGGCGGCCAGTCAACGGTTTGGAAGCCACGCTGCTTCCAGAGCTCTTTGTTGCGCCATTGTGCATGCGGAGAAGCGTTATCTTCTTGAGCCAGCCAATCGTTGCATAGCAGGCTTTCTAGAAAGGGGAAAAACAGGCAATATACCTCGTGTTTATAAAGCAATGCATCAATACCGCCTTTGCCGTTGCGCACCCACTTTCCATTGACTTTCGTGAACTTCTATGCAGGCTTCTTTCCGGGGGGGCTTCCTCTTGAGATTCAAGCGCCGCATGCTATTGTTTATCTCCCACTGTTCTCGAAGCCGAGCCTCGTTCTCTTCGTTCCACAAGGTCACTTCGGCATTATATGCCTTCGTCTGTGCCGCAGTCTCATTGGCCCATATATAACAAGGGCCTTTGTGATCGTATGCAAAGCAGGCCCAGAGCATAAACTCCTTGCCTTTCAAACGTTGCCGCACACAATGCTGAGAATACGCTTCCCTTGCCAGGCGCCACACACGCCGTTTTCCCCGCATTGAGCCAAGGATAACAGAGTTCTCATCGCTCCAAAAAACCTTCTTCCACTGTTCTAAAGTCCAGTCTTTATGTTCCCAGGCGAACTGGAGCCTTCTGATTCGTTGGTGCTTATTCAGCCCTGGCTTTGTTGTGTGCTTGACACTCGAGTAGCCTGTCTTTTTGAGACGACGCCATAGGGTCATATGAATGAGCTGTGTTCCATAGACCTTCTGGACTGCCTCAGCTAGCTGTGATAGGCTATATTGCCTCGTGGTACTATTTCGAGTTAAGGTTGAAATAACTTTTTTTCCAACGGCTTCATTGACCAGTTTGGGCCTGCCGCAGCGTGGCTTATTGGTTACATAATCCTGAAATACAGGCATACCACGCTCAAAGCCACGCATTTTGGCCTTTTTAAGGTCAAAAAAGGTGCTTTTCTTGATCCCAGTCCGCTCGATGACCTGATTGGTAGGAAGGCCCTGATTCCAAAGTTCTAGAGCAATGCCTCTTATCGCTAATGTATACTCGATTGGGCCAGCTTTGGCAGCCGTTGCAGCCGTTGTCTCCTTACTGGTCGAATGAACCTCTTCATCTTCAGGGCTGGAGGCAGAGGCAGCAGAAGCAGGTCGCTGCGTGAGGTCAGCGGCTTCGTCAGCCGCTCGGGCGCTCTGATTGGTCGGCTGGTAGGCTGGAAGGTCATATCTCTCGTCGGTCGGGATACCAGTACGTCGATTTCCTCGTGCTTGAGCTCTAGTCTGCACCATTTTGGTTGGTCTTGATTCAATTTGATGATTTACGTTTGTAGGGGTATCCTGCCATACAAATTAGTAGGGAAAGAGCTTTCTAAGCATTGTAGGTCAAATACAGTGCATAAATCCACAGAAATTATTTAACACTGTAATGGTGGGGCCAAATGACATTTTCTGGTCCGGATAGTTAAGTTCCCAACCTTCGTACCATCGGCGTAACTGTCAAGGGATAGATCCCTTAGTGTTTGAATAGGCTTTGCTCATTCATCGAATTTGGATCCACAAGTGTGAAAGGGGGACATGGGGTTTGTTAAGCTACAAGAACAGCGGGGGTGAAGCTGTTAGAAAAGCGGTACCGGAGCTTTTGGAGAAGCAGGAGCTCAGGGGCCTGGAAAAGGGGCTTGGGCCAGTACAAATCAGCTTTGGCTGGGTATATCTGCTGATCCATTTTCCATTCTCTCATCATTCCTTTTCTCTTTCTTTTCTCATCTTCAGATAGTTGAATCAAGCTACAGGTTCACTTCTGTGCAACACCAGCTGTGACCCTTCACAGTAACGTTGATCCATACACTGAAACGTAAGCGCTGCGCTGGCAAAGGGGGGCTAGCACACCAAGGCAAAGGGGTGCTTAGAGAGCCGCCCAAAACGCAACCAGTTTGCTTTCCTTTTGTTCTTTCTTCATCGTAGCCTTTTGTTAGTAACATGCCTATTGCGAGCAGATTGCCCGGCTAGGCTCTTTACAGTGGAGTTATATGTACGGATAAAGTATGGAAAGGTGTATTGCAATGCTTGCAATAAATATGGGGCACATACTCTTAAAATCCAATTGCAGACTTTTCCAAATCCTCCTGAAATCGGCAACAGATCAAAATGACGTAATAATATCGCCGCCAGAGCAAAAAACGACTCTCCCGCCGGGAATTGAACCCGGGTCTCAAGCGTGACAAGCTTGAATACTGACCACTATACTACGGAAGATTTGTCAGATGCTATTATCTGATGCAACTAGCTATACATTTAGGACTTATTTTTACAATATATAAAGTAATTTATAAAAATAAGTAAATGACAATTACTTACTGTTCCCTTCAATCCCAACCAAGTAAAGCCTTCCTGCCTCATTTCCTCTAAGCTCAGCATGTCATTTGCCCTTCGGAAGGGATCCATAGACGCATAACATAGTCATCAACCAAATTATCGACACCTAAATCGCTAGGAGCTGAATCTTTCCGGGAGGATTTTGGTCCGACTGTGCGCATCCCGGACGGGGCACAGCAACTTCACCGAGTACCGCAAGCGGTTCAACCACCCCGACGCCGAGTTACGTTGCTCGTGCGGGCGCGAAAAGTCTCCTGGACACTTCGTCGAGTACCGCAAAGTATTGGCCAAGTGGAAGGTGGAGGAGCTGCTTGGTCCGAAGGGATAGAAGCGGTTCGCAGAGTTTGCGACGATGACTGAGGGCGGGGGGAGGGGGCTCGGCAATATCCACTCGTGATAAGTCGGTACGTCTCTAGGGTAGTCGGGCAAGGGTAAATGCGGACGCGTCCGCGGGCGCGTGGTGGGCGGAACTGCATACACACAAATCTCCCTCAAGAAGTGAATCGCTGCGTTTGTATCCCCAGCTAACAAAGGACAAGGGGAGGAAATCTGGGCGTAATGCGCACTCGAAGTCAACATCGTATGGGCTGAGAAAGGCCGGATACCGCGGATGGGATGAGGAAGGGCGTCACAACACTTGTCAGCCCGACCCCACCGGTGGCATGTCTCAAGGCTTTGAGCTCGAACTCGCCACCCTAAAAAAGTTCAAAAAGAAACCAATGTAGTTACTTGCTTGATGTACGTGAAGTTGGAAAATTACGACTTGGTGATTTTGCAAAATATCTAAAAATGTCCTCGGTGAGACTCGAACTCACGACCTTTGGATTTCCCAGGTCTGTAGGGCAGAGCTGTCAATTATGAGACCAACGCTCTAACCGACTGAGCCACGAAGACTTAGTAGCTGATAGAATATCTATCATCTATATTCTAAATATATAATATATAAAAATGATATTCACTTATGTGAGGATATTCGTAACGTACTGAATTGTAGTTATTCTCTCAAACTTTTCAAAGCTCTCTCGCGCTTCATTAATTGAGTAGTCAAGTTATTACTATTCGTACATACGAAAATATATATTCGTACATATGCCCCGCTAAAGCATGGCTTTACCTTCGGCGATGATCGTCCCGTCATCTATCCATCAACGTGGCTCGCAATTTATGATACTAGTACCCTCGCGCCATGACCCTCATAGATGACCATGTTCAATCCTGTAATCAACGTGGACAAGCTAACAACTAATCAAAGAAGAAAATGCGGACAGAAATATGGGACGCACCTTTCAAGGGCAAGAGCTTGGCTATGAGAGGTCGTATGGGCCAGCCACAATGCTGTTCGACAAAAAGAAAATGGGGGCTGTAGCGTCAAAAGCGGCACATTCATCTTTCTGGAACAACAGAGATCCGAGTGCAAGGCCCTTTTCTGGAACAAGTCACTGGGAGTGATATTCACAGACAAAGGGGAAGATTGGAAAATTGACTCAGCGTCCGTATCAGTGGCTCAAGTAAAACACAGTACGAGTGTAGTCAGTCTAGAACATGTATGAGCTTTTTTTCAAAAGAGTGTTTGGCTTGTAATGAGGAAAAGCTGATTGCTTCTCTTTTTCCCGAACCATTTCGTACATGCCTCGTCAAAAAATTGGCTGCCCAACACCCAGGCTTCTCTTGACACTCTGTGGCCCTACTGTAGTTGTCCCATAGTTATGTAGACGCTCTCCGATAAGATATGCCTCATCGCGTATTAAAGCCTTCCAGCCCTTGAAGACTTGAGCCATGCGAATGGCATATTTGGCAAGAAAGACGGCCAAAGCTGCAGCGGGATACGAATATCTCAGAATTGTGGTTTTACCAACACCCCAATCTCCGTCCCCGATGGCCTCGATCTTGAGAAGTAGCTGAGCCAAAAGTGGAGGGCCGAAAATTGCAATCGCTGAGACAACAAGCCCCGGAACAGTAAAAGCCTTGGTGAGAATTTTGATATCGGGTCGCAGCCAGCCTCGACACAGAACGCTGTGTACTGCCAGGGCCAGCCGACTGTCTGGAAAGAGTGACGTAGTTAACCTTATTCCTAGGTTCAGGAAAAGAAGACCCAAAGTCCATGCCTGCACAACACGAATTGTGTGGCCACTTGTATCGACTGTATGGTTTGGCGTCGTATTTCTTGGGTTGGGAGGATCCATATAGGTGTGAAGGGGAATAGTGACGTATAACTCCAACAGGGCGGAAAACAAGAGTGGAAACATGACGAGAAGGAAGAAATAGGCGTAAAGAACTTGCGCGCAGTGATGTATGGCTGACAGGACACGCCTCATGGCGTTGCCTTCCCATACTTCCGAGCAGAACTTGCGAATCCACCCTCGAATGGCAGCCACAATGCTTCTTAGAGAGAAAAACGAGTAAATGGCTCCGCCAAGGATATAGATACCAATGCTGAAAGCATAGATATCGTTGATGCGTATATGCTTTGGAATGAATATCTCAAATATTTCTCTTCCAAGGACCAGTGGGACAATTGTGATCCCCAAGCCGGTTGTTGCCGCGAAAAGCCAGATAAATGATATAAACAGAAAAACCCTAAAACGAAAGTTGGGTGGGATATAAACCATTTGATACTGGTTCGATGCGTAAATGTCATTGTCTGGTTTTCCGTCTTTGCGTCGATCGAGTTCTGTTACGTGAAGAAAAATCTGTGTGCCCTTCGGAATCTTGACACGGTCTGAGGCTGGAGCCCGGACAAATTGTCCGCTTTTGACGAGTTGTCCGGAAGTAACTAGCCGATGCTTCCTCTTCCTGAGAATTTTCTCCTCTCGAGTCGACAAAGCAGGGTTTGACTCGGTATCTCTACCCCTGATCAGACTCGACCATGTTATCGGAACGACTTCGTTACGATGGTTCAGTTCTAGAAGCATGGAGTTGCGATAAGACTGCGAATAGCGAGAGTCAGGGCCGAGCTGCAGCGTGCCTTCTTCATCAATTCGTCGTTCTCCAAAGAGAAAGTTGGTGAGCCGTAAGCCTCGAGCGCACGTGCGAAACCACCAAGTATACATAGCGTGCAGTCTATCGCCCGGCTTCAGAAACTTGACAGCTTGAGGCATTAAGAAGTTGTAGAACACAAGATCGACGGGAAACTCTAACACTGGCTCATTCGATGAGTAGTGAATTGGTAAAATGCTTGGTATGCTGTACGAGAGGCCCCAGACGACACCACCAAGGCAGACAATAACGAGAGCGCCGTAGACAAAGGCAGAGAAAAGTATCTTTCTAAGCTGCGTCGTGAGATTTCTTTCGAGTACATCTCGAATAGGATGGAATTCGGGATCGTCTGGATCTCGTATGAAATCTATCGTGGTTCGTTATGTTAGCCCCGTTCGACAATAAAGTTCATACAGCACCTACAGAGCACACCAGATCGCATGATTTTGCGACACATGGATACAAAAAGCGCAAAGTGGAAAATATATCCGGTGCCCACGAACCAGTGCACGAAAATGGATGTCAAAGGGAAGTTGCACGTGAAAAGCACGCGGGACTTGATAGTCGTGTTCTCAAAGAGTGGCAATAGGGCTGCGTCGAGCAAAAGCCCGCAGTAAAGAGGGAAAACAAGCATCTCGATACTGATGACGAATATGACTTTCATGATGCCGCTGGCCTGGTGAAGAGTGTCAATCACGTTAGCTTCCCATGCCTGCAGCATATGACCTCTGGTAAACGGTATGCCTCTCCTCAAATACATGGTGGCTATGAAGAAAATGGTCATGTAACCGGCTAGAATGGCCCAGAAACGATCAAGTCCGGACCAGTAAGCCAGGCTTGGGTCAACAATCGTCCGTGAATCGTTGCGGCTCAAATCGATAACCCACGAACTTGAGTCGACCGGGAGAGTAGCCGTAAGATTTTGAATTGTCGATAGTCCAGTATTTAATAGTTTTGCCAATAACTTTCCATCGGCTGCCTTGAAACAGAAAACTCGGTCGATTGCACTGAAGGCCGACGCGAGGAATTCCTTAACGACCATGAGGGCTTCGTGGCTGATTGCGGAGAAATTTTGCATTTTGGACAAGGACATGGGTATGTCTATCAATGCATGCTCCATCACACGCGACCCAGCGGTTGTCCAGAGTTTCCATGAAGCTTTTCTCGATGAGACGACCTTAGCACCGATGGGTCCACCGAGAAGGCCGGTGAACATGTCCAGGAAATTTAATATGAACCACGAACTCAAACCTCCTAGAATAACGGTTACGTCTTGAAGAATCTTCGAAAATTCGAGAAAAATAGCGGAAAAGCTGAGTTGGATTCGCAACGACCCAGATGGTAATGCGGCCGAGGTTGTAAGGGATGAAGATACATGCAAAGATCGTGACTGAAACCAAAACTGCACAGAATATGACATTTTGAAAAAGACCAGCGATGGGTCCGCGCATGCCGATCAGCTCCATGACACCCTCAAAGTCTTCTACATCATCCAAGATGTCAGGATCTAGGCCTGCCCTGGCGACTGCACCGTCGATCTCTCCGGCATCCATATCGTCATTGTCATCAGCTATCGGAACATCAACCCACGGATCGTCTTCTGCATCAACCTCATGTTCGAGACCATCGTCGTCCAGGTTAGCGTGTTGGTGTAGATGTTGGTCGAGATCTCCCCACATGAATTGAACCACACGACTGACTAGCCCTGCTGGCTCAGTGTCCAAAGTAGCATCTTCTCTAGGATTGTGCCCAGGCTGGACATCGCTTCGAGGAGCAAGTAGATCTTCAGTCTCATCGTGTTCGAGTTGTTCAGTCTCCAGGGTATTGTCCTGGTCAAAGGCTTGATCTGTAGCCTCAGTTTCTTGTAAGCCACTGTTCGATACCGGTAATCTTCGAGAGGAATTTCTGTCAAGTGAGTCCGAGCTTGATTCGATTGATTCGTTGGTTGATAAATCGGCAAAAGACCAGTTGTTACTACCCAAGGGGTTGATTGAAGATTGCGGGACAGGGCCATCGGAAACAGCACGAGGTCTTGACGGACCTGCCTGTTGCCAGGTATCAGAGATGCTAGACGGTATATCTGGCTGTTCAGCCTTTCCTTTACCCTTCGAAGCGCTATCCGACATCGTCGGAGCGAATGAAGATGATTCGCCAGGAGACAGTTCCGATGCCTGATCAAAGGGTCCATCACGCTCATCAAGTTTACTGAGAGATGCTTTGTTATCTGACATGATTGATTCAGTGACTTCCATATTCCGCATTTGGTTCTCAGGGGATGAGGCAGGTTTTCGAGTCACGTCCACCCAAGAGCCATGTACGTCTTCCACACCTTTTCCCTCGGCAATCTGCAGAGTCTTTTCCGCAGCTCCGTCAGCTTGGCGGTAAGTTTGTATTTTGTTATGAGTATTGTTTCGGTCTTTTAGGTTGTCATTGGCAGTAAGACCTATAAAGGTAGAGCCTTCTTCGATTTCTACCCGACTCCGGTGGACTTGATGGGACCCGCTGGGTTCAGTTTGTGGCGTGACATGGCTTCCATCTTGAATATTGAGGCCTACTGCGACTGTCTGGTCCTCAGGCTGAAGTTCCGAATCTGTCGTCTCAGTAGGTTGAGCAGCATCATGTGGTAGGGTCTCAAGGTCTTCCCTCTCAGGATCCGGCAGAGGCCTTGCCGCTGCTGCAGCATCCTGGACCTCTTCAGCCTCAGCAATAAGTGCATTTTCAGGTTCTTCGAAGACAGCGCGGATGTTTAATTCCGGTTGTTGTACGACATAATCTCGTACCAAGATGACAAGAATAAAGCAGACAACGACGAGAAAAGTAATGATCTGTCCCTCAAGAACTATCACGACTGTGCGATTCAGTGCTCGACTCCGAGTAAGATTGCGCAAGAAATCGACGTTGTCAAGAAGAGAGGTAGAATTTATCGGTAACGGAAAGTTATTGCCCTTGGTCATGGATAACGTGTTCGTTGTTTCATATTGTATGGAAACGTCGGAGTGTGTTGATTGCAAGGGCATCCCAAGCGAACCAAATAAAGTTCGGACAAGGTATTCATAGAATCTCTCGCCTGCCAGATACTCTAGAGTTGAAGGCGTTTCCATGGCAGAAGTTGTAGTTCTAGCGAGGAGTGGACTGACCGGGCATGTCGCCACTTCGACCTCAGAAACAGGGAGCCGCAAGTTGTCCAAACTAGTCCTATTGACGCGAGACAGAGAAGAGGCGCTACCAAGCCCTTCGTCACTGATCCAGAACATGAATGACCAAACGGAGCGCATGAAATAAGGCAGCCAGCAAGCCCAGACACTGATGGTGACGATACCGCGCAGCCATACTAGCAGATTACGCATTAGATACCGTACCATGTACTTCAGAAAGATGAGAACTGGTAGCGACTTGGGCATGTCGGGTGCATAGAGTTTTGTGAAACGGAAAGAGGTCTTGCAAAGTTCGCAATATTTCTTTTGAGAATGCGATAACCACTCCATCAAGCAATCTTGGTGGACAAATTTTATGCTGCCACTGCATTTGCAAGGGTAGAATAAGGGCTCCGTAGAGTTGCCTTCGGAACGACATATTCGACAGATGGATGGGGCGGCATCGATGGTTTGGGTGAGGATCTTGCCGTGGCCGGCAATATGCGGCAGCTTGCGATGGGGCGGGTTGTCTAATGGCCGGTGGTTGGCCGCCGGTTCGGCCATCGTTGAAGTCGACGCGCTGGGACGTAACCGCTTGGGGGCAAGATGGAAGCAAGAAGCATGAAGAGCCAGACGGCTGTCATATGAGTGAGTAGAGGGGAATCAAAGTCGCCCACTCCAAGGGTAAGCTTCGCGCTCAAACTTATCGCGTGTGGTGTCTGCGCAGAAAACGCAAAGGGCTATGAAAGTACCGGGCGAAATATAGTGTCTAAATGCATAAATAATAAGTATTTTAAAATTTGATTGGAGTTGCAGAATAAAAAATACGGGTCATCTAACTCTAGCCGTCTTTGCAAGACTTTGTACCCTCAAATTTTCAGATTTGCCTTGTTAACTAGTTAATGATAATTGCTTAGATAATTTTTTGAAACCCTTTCTGTCAAAACTGCAGAGCGGCCTGGGCAGTCGGAGTACAGTCACACGAGGTATGAAGAATACGAGTGTGGTAGTTCGTAGCAGGTGTGGCGTTTGTGTGTATGTGTAGGTATTGGTATATAGAAAACTCTTCTCAGATCTATGGGGGCTCGGTCCAGGTCTATATCCTTTCTCGTTCCCTAAGTTCACCAGCCTTCACCCGACATATTGCCGACTAAGTTCAAGGCCTGCAGCCGGGTGGCTGGTAAACCAGTCCCAGCCTCGGTATTGACTCATGGCGAAAGTATCATGTACTGCTTGCAGGGCCTCCGTTTCGACACTGTCATTTTAGATGTCAAAGTGTTCCGTTTCCGCTGCTTTAGCGTGATGCAACACGTGTTTTTACACGTGCTCTAACCCGGGATGTAAACGACGCGGGGGCATGCGCTAGCCGCGTCTGTGACGGAACTAGGGATCAGAATAGGCACAGAGGCTCTAAAGATCAACGTAGTATTGCTAATTAAAAGAAGAGAGTTCGCTATCAAGAGAAAGAAAGGAAAAAAGGAGAGAGCTTGTTCAACAGGGCTTAAAAGAGAGGTCTGTGGGGCTGCTTCCTTAGGTGTCAGTGAAGGGCCCGGAGGGCCCCACCCTAAGTAACAGCCCAGGCAGCCCTGACAGCGTTCCCCAAATCAACGGGCGTTTGGAGATACCTGACAAGGTAGCAAGAGGTTCGAAGGCCGTCAATCCGGGCCGACGCGTGGCGCGGCATAGCGGCCCAGCCGGTATGCGCGCGCGTCTGTTCGTGCGGCTTCGGGGGTTTCCCGTGGCCGTCAGTGTGTGCTGGGGCGCCTAAGAATAGGCTCCAATGCCGCCCCTCCAACCTCTTCGTAGAGGAACCCAGGGAGAAAGAGCGAAAGAGGAATGAGAGACGGAACAAAAAGGGGAAAGAAAAGAGCGACAAAAGGGAAAAGGAAAGAGCGAGAGACAAGGAAAAGGGAAAAGGAGAGAGAGCAGCCGATCTAATTGAGGGAGGGGGGCTGCCGGGAGCACGTTCTCTGTTAGAACTGCATGTCGCGGCATCATTTGGTAAAGCGCACCGTCCCTTAAGTCAGTGCCCAGAAACTAGGCAATGGGCCTGTCCGGCCAGGTGTTTGGGGCCGGCGCGAACGCCAATAGAAGGGGAAGTGAAGCCTCTACTTCGTTTTTCCGCAGGAGCCATCAAGAAGCAGCGCCTCGCCGTGATTGAAGCGGATACTCTGCGAAGTCGCCGTGGCCCAAGCCGGCTGACAGCAGGTAGCTCAAGCTCGACGCGTGGGAGCCGAGTTCGTTCTTTTGGCAGACCCGTGCTAGAGGGGCACACCGCCACGGCCCCAGATCGGAGCGCGGCTGACAAAGAGAAGGGAAGGCTGTCACGAGAATCGTGGCACAGGGAAATTCCCAAGAGGCCGTGTTAAGAATAAGTGTGTGTGGGGCGTTGGCACTAATAAAATTGGGTTCAATGCAGATAATAGCACAGATTGGTCACATTCCCCTTAGAGAAGACACCCTCGGATTCTAATGTTATGTTTCACGGACTCATGTGTGAGCCAGAGCCGGTATGGTAAACAGGTGTTGGACTTGATCTGACAGATGTATCTTGTACACATAAATAGTCGTACACCCAATCACCAGTTGGTGAGAGGGCAGAGTAATGAATGAAGAGGCACCGACTTGCACCGTTCAAAACAACAAAGGCAGACCGCCGATCAGAGGCCGCCACTACTCGGCACTATATCAAGGTCCCAGGAGAAGTTATGCCGGCGGTTGATAGGAGGGTAACGGGCAATTCGATACTGTCGGAGTATTGGTATGATCAATGATTCCAAGGGGTCAGGACGCGAGGGAATATGGCGCACTCAATTGCAACCAGCCTGGCAAACGTCTCAGACCAATAAGCCCATGGCAGATGCATTTCCGATACTATCCTTCTTACTATGATTTATATGTCCATTATTAGAGAACCACAGAATAGGGATCGGGAGGACACCTTGAATTGAATTCACCTCGTACGGGTGGAACCCCTCCATGTGTACGAAGTGGAAGCTGGTCAAACCGAAGTTCAACTCAATTGGCACCTTCCGCGTCGCTTTCTTTTTGAGATAACGCACGTCAATTTTCATGTGCCGCACGGCATTAGATATATCAAATCAAAAATTGTGCGCCGGCGCGGCGAAAAACATGTAAAAAAGTGCACAGGCATAATCAATAGTCCAGTAGGCCACAGAATGAGCTATCTTTTCCTGATTTAAGACACTCAACCATATCATCTTCAAGAGCTCTCCTGTGTATACTGCACGCTGCAGGGACGAGCCCGGTTGATTGAAGTCAACCCAGGATCCTTAACTGGCTTTGTGCCGAGGCGCAGTGAGAAATACCGCTCCGCATGCATTAATCCGCACTTGATCAGAGGCCCCAAGCCCACACCACACAATCTCAAAGGGACCGACGGCCTTTTTCTTAATAAAAATGGAGCCTGTCATCTTTCCTTTGTGATGCCGATCCACGCTCCTCATCCTCCTGAGCACGCGCGGCAAGCTGATCTTGGGCCCAGTCACCGAGGCGAAAAAACGTTTTGGCGGGGAGGGAAGCCCTCTCGACGTCGCGCAGGGGCAAACCAGAGGATGCGTGCACGGCGTCCGAGCTCCATTGCGGTTTCATATTCGGGAGCCTCGGCGATAAGCACCTGACGGCTTCACTGGGATCTTGTTTGGGTAACAAAGCAGGAGGGTATGGCGATTTTTGATCTAGACACAAGCAAGCACAGAGGGAAGCTTCCTCGTAGTACTCCTTGGACCAAGTCATATACTCGGTCATGCGCACCAGGTTGTCGCCGTCGCCCCATCGGCTCACCGACGGCTTGCCATTGTAAGGTTTCACGAATCTAGAGCAATAAGCATCAAGAAACGGCTTTCTATTGTCCATCAGAGATACAGACGAGAAGAAGAAGCTATCAAAGTATTGGGCCAGACAATGTTCTTAAATACCAAGCTTTCATCCATATGTGCCCTGAGTCTGTGCTCCCAGATTCCCGTAAAACAACAAGATGATGACGCAACAAGACGATGACGCATTAAGAAATATTAAAAGGACAAGACGGCAGGATATCAGGCAGTGAGGTGACGAGGCGGCAGAGTATCGCGGTATCAGGTAAGTGAGACGGCAGGCTGTCACGGTGGATGAGTTTAGCGAGGCGAGGGCGGAGCCTGAGCCCATGTACGATCCATGTATCGTTACATCCTCATCTTCGTCGTGCCCTTCACTTTGCCTCCTAAATGCCCACACTTGCGCGCAACCAGGCAGTAATTGATGGCCATGGCCATCGTCTTAAGCTGGCTGCCGTGGGATCGGTCCATGGCGATCCAGTTGGAGTACGTGTCTTCCGTCAAGTTGGCCCAGAATTCCTTGTATAGCGTGCGCCATGAGGGCCCCGCCAGGTCGATGATGCTAGGGCCGGAGAAAACGGCCTGCCAAATCGACTGCGTCAGCAGCCAGCTGCTCTCCCACATCCGAGGTTGTTGGTTGGGACGGTTACTTCTCAGCTTGGCTAGCTGGTACTTGACCATGATTTTGACATCGTTCGTGTCGCTCCAGTGTCCGCCGACGGGAAATTCGGTATCCGGCACGAAGCCTTCGTTCAAGCTGGGAAAGTTGCGAACGTCTTTCGCAAGCTTCGTCCAGGAGCTCGGTAGGCGCACAATAACAGCCGTCCTGCCATCGCCGATAAAGTACAGGTCGTCCTCGTGCGTCAACGAGTTTCTCTTACTAGCCAGGTTAAACGACCGGGTTTTGTACCACATGCCAGCCTGGTGCGATCGTGGCAAGGCCAGTTCCCGCAATGTGCTGTTTCCGATATACGGAAGCATGGCCTGCATCCAGCCAAGCGGGCCATCATTGGAGATGAAGTGGCCCTCCGTTCCAGCCAGCATGAAGCCCACGCCGCCCGGCGACCGGATGAAGCTCAAATAGTGTCTCGTCTCGCGCGCGTTGTTGAGAGTCTCGAGTTCATCGAGAAACTCGATATACGGCTGCCAGCCCCCGTCCACACCGTATCCGATCTCCAGTCCCATCGGCCGCGATGTGTTAGCCAGTTAGTACTGCACCATGGCCCTAACTTTCGACAGATCGATCTTTCGATCTGTATTGACCACACAGTGAAGCTCAAATGATTCGCCGGGCTTAACTGTCTCCGGCCACGCGTTCCATCTGGAAACCAGTGTCTGTTCCAGGAAGCTGCGCCTCCACATGTACGGAGTGGCGTTGATAATGGTGATTTACGTACTGTGCATCCAGGGCTTGTATTTTGCCATTGCTGCCACAGTATGGTTGGCAATCAAGACGAGCAAAACCAGGCAGATGGCGAGCTGCTTCATAGTCCACCACGATTTATGTACTGTGTAATGTTGGTCTGTGTGTATGTGTGTGCGCGGAAAGAAAATTGCGAGTCAATGTTGTGAATCCAAAGATTTACTCTGGCGGATCGCTAACAGCGCAATCCAGATTACCCGTGATGTCTTAAAAGAATGCTAGTCTCTGGTGACTTGTTCTGTCACTGGTGAGGTGTCGAGGGGATACTTACAAAGAGGGAAAAGTATATAAAGAAGCTTAACTCCCACTCAGATAGACTGTCTTCCTTTCCCCCTTAGCTTTCAGTCCAGAACTTGAAGGCATACCATTCTTGGCATCCCAAAAAGTGAATACTTAGTCTTCCTTACTAGTTCAACCTTCTTACTCAATGCTACGAGCTGACGCCTGTGGACCTCCGGCCTGGACGAACGGGCAGAGTGGAGTCCCCGGGGGGTTCCTGGATCATGCTTCTGGATGGCTGGCTGGAGAAGTCTCACCCCTGCGGATGGCTGGGACATGCCACGAGTAACTGGGAGCAATTCCCTGGATTTTTCTAGTTTCCGTGTATGTAGACTGCGCTTTGGGCTGTAGCAGAGGGGGAGTTTTCTTTCTTCGTAGAGTGAATCGACGATACTTGGCATAGTTTGGGTGCCTTCAGGCCCCTTCTACGTGCCCCGTTGCACTCAACGCCTTCTGATTCCTTGTCTTCGGGAGAGGATCAAGACTCAGCATTCGACAGCGATGCAGATTGGTCTATCTTTTGGGGAAAGGGGGGAGAAAAGCCAGGAACAAGCGGCAAGTAAATGAAGGGCTTACTACTTCACTTGACGAAGAGAGTGGTGGCGGAGGAGACCAGGCGGCCAATGGCGATTGCATCTCGATCCTGATTCTGCCCCTTGCATCGCATTTGTCGGGGTATTTTTTTTCTCGGTGGCGTTTATCTTTTCGAATTGCAAGTTACTTTTTGACGAGAGGTGGTGGCGACAATCTTCTTAACAAGCATTGGCATCTCATCTTTTTGCTTCGCCCGTCTGGCTTCCTTGACGAATGTCCCAACGTGCCTTTTTCTTTTAACTCAGTCGAGAACCGCTCCTCAGGATCGAAGAATTGATGGTGATTGACCGAATGATCACGGCCAATACCTACGCGTGGGTAAGCTATTCGTAAGAAGAGAGCTCATGTCGAAGACGCAGCTGCCTTAACTTCTAGAGTGCATAGCCAACGATAGCGTGGCCCGGCGGAAGCTCCGGGATAGATCCACCCATTTCGGACCCGAAAGGTCCGGGGCAGTCCGGGGGCGCCGGAACATGCTGGCTGGAGTGGGGGCTTTCAGGATATCCGCCAGAGACTGGGGCCGCTGTGGAAGGGGATCCATCCAGCCAGGGAGCAAGCCTGCCACTAAGCTGCTGGCGACTGCCCGCCCAAGATGGCTCGAGTGGTTCTTTTCCCCACGCGACTGCGCAGTCGAGCGGCGGCTCCATGAGGCTATACTGCACGTCCGTTTAGTTTGCAGTGGCTTTTGTGAGGGGGGAGGACCCAGCCGGCTCTGCAGAAGGTTGATGTGTTTCTCGATAATATGACGGGGTAAAGAAGCGACAGCGTTCAAGATGGAGAAAAAATAATAAAGAAGCGTCCGTCAACAAATAAACAGCGGCACGGCATATACGGCTGGCTCCCTGAGACAGGGCTCGTCGATGCTTCTCCTGGTCAGGCTAGAAGCAAGGAACAACAACGGGCAGGACAGACGGTGTTTTTCGCTTTCCTCGGCTCACACTCGAATCCCCCTCGGCTTGCGGCCTGCCCTTGTTTTCTTTCATCTCGCTCTCTCGTCGACCAGGGCTCGTCCCCTTTGATGTGTGTTTCTGTTCTTCTATTTTTTTCTTTTTCTTTTCTTCCGTCTGACCGGGTCAGCTTTAAGATGACGACAACGGCTCCTCGAGCGGCCTTGGGCCCCATCGCCGTCTCCGCTGAAGGGGTGGGCGACTGAGACACAGACACTTGCAGGCTAAGGAGGCCCGTCGCAGACAGAACTGCAGTCGCGAATGTAGGCCGGCGCTTTGGAATACATTCAGAGACGAACGTCTGAGGCAAACTCCACTTGAGGAGAGCAGAATCATCATCGCCATCTCGATAGGAAACAAGACGAAGAACTTGGCGGAAAGGGGGGAGGAAAGGGAGGCCGGAAAGGGACAAGAGGACAGTTTGTCATGCCCTTTGGACGCTAAATCTTGAGCTTTCCCTCGTTGACGGACTCCGATCCCCGGCGGAGCCAGAGTCTGGTACTAGCCACGTTGGCTAGCAGCTCGATCTGCTTTGCTCCCATATTGCTTGAATTGCCATCTGCCCTCTAGCGGCTGAGGCGGCCGTTTAGCCGGACCGATCAACGGCGTGACCGTGAGCTGTGCCTCCCGTTGTTTCCGTCCATCTTGACTTCGGCAGATTGGACCTTGAGGAGAAAAGAATGAGAGCAGGGGAAAGGGTAAGGGGGAGGGGGCAAGAAGTATCGAGAGATCCGGCCAGCGTCTCTCAAGACAGATGCTGTCAACGGTGGGCGTTGTGATTGAGGGAGCGCGTGAAGCGAGGAAAGTGAGCGAGCGAGCCAAGGGAGTTAGTGCTGTCAAGCATGCACGACGACCAGCGTACAAAGAGCGCACTCGGGGCATTGTATCGTGTGAATAGAGCGATGCCGCGGTTCGCATGTTATAGGTGCAACGGAGCGGCCGACACGGTATCCGCCTTCAGTATCCGGGGTAATGTCCGCCGAGGGCAGGCAGAGTCTAGGTAGGGGCACCGGTCAAGCGATGGGCTCGCACGACTTGGACTTGTTCTGCGTAGTCGGCACATAGTTGGCCTTATATAAAGCGCCTCCCTCCCCCTTTTTGATTCCCCCCCCCGGAACAAGTGAACAAGCGCCTCAATCGAGAACAGGCACGAGACCGTCGTCAAAGGAGCAGCAGCAGCTCTCGCGCTAGCTTTCACAGGCGTCATCGTCTCGGAAAACACGTCGGCACCCGGCGGACCGTCTCATCCCACGATGCTTGCCTCGACGCTTCTGCTCGGCCTGGCCGTGACGGTCATGGCCAAGAACTGCCAGAACACGACAATCGCCGTGCAGGTGACGTCGCGCAATGTCGTCTACAACATTTCGATCCCCAAGACGGACATGGAAGTGACCAACGTGATACTCAACTTGGCCCGGCAGTCGGCCAACTACTCGGCCGAGATCGCGACGGGGGTATGATGGGCAGGCCTTGTTCCCCATGCCGCGGTGTGAGACGGACGACGACTGACCCGTGGCGGCGCGTCTGCATACAGTTCAAAACGGTCAGAAAGCAATACCGGCTGGCGGCCACGTACTGCGAGACGGTCGGCGGCAAGAGCAAGGTGCTGCAGGTGTTGACGCACGGCATCGGCTTCGACCGCTGGCGCATCTCTGCATGCGCGAGGCACTGACCAAGAGGCGCGAGCACGCCAGACCGGGACGTTCCATTTTGCGGCGGCGACTGCACCACCGTCAAGAGCGTCCAGGGCCCAAAGCCCGCCAACCTGCTCGAGCTGTCCAAGCCGAGCTTCAAGTCGGCGTCGGCCTTCAACGCCACCGTCATCCCGCGTGCCGGCCACGGGCTCAACCTGCACTACTCTGCTCCGTACACGTACCGCGCCATGCTAGATTTTGCCGATCGCCACGTTTAAAAGGAGCCATCCGGTTGGGGCGATGCGCGGGAAGCGGAATAAGCCCTCGTGGGCCGTGACGGAAGATACCCAGGCCGGTGTATGACGAAAGAAACGAGGCGACACAGAGTCGGCCGTCATGATAATGCGCACGCGCCTTCGTTCGTCGGAATCCTTGCGCCATGACACGTGTAGGCGAGAAGCTTCATGTCCCGAAGCTGAATGGGCGTGCCAGGCCCTGGCACGCTTGACAGCCTCTCGCGGTCTTCTCGCCCCCTCCCCCCTCTTCTCCATAATCTCTAATGTATACTTGCGCGGCAACTTTTCTTTTGGGCTTGGCGGACTACCGGCGGAGAGATCTGTCCGGGGTAATTTAAAGTTTGCTCAAGTAAGGGAGGGACTCGGAGACATGACGCAAGGAAAAGAAAAAGGAAGATCAAGGCAGCGAAAAGCAAAGAAACAAGGCTTGCGCCGGCCGTCTTTATTTCCCCTCCCTCCTAAGCAACTCTTCAAACTGGCTGACTGGAGTAGTTCCTTGGGCCGCCTCACGCCAGGGCCTGATGAGACAGGTGGGATCCTACTCGACCGCGAACCTCTGCAGGTGGATGAAGGTGAAACGCGGTAAGAAGCCGTCTGACGAGATCATCTTGGGCGGGCAAATCCTGCTCCCCTCCCCTCCCATACCGGATCCCGTCAGGTCGAGTGCTCAGATGTGAGCCAGATGAACAAGAATGGGATGGCAGATTTCAAACATCTTGTCGACATGGCCTCTCCTTTTTTGGTCTTCATATGCTGGCCAGACACGCGAGGAGAGCCGCAAGGGGGAGCCACCGGGCGCTTGGGAGGGCACAATAGGGCATTGAGTCGCAGGCTTTTTCAATATTTCCGTGTTACTGCTCTTCCATAGAAACGAAACAGACGGTTTGTTAGCGGACGGAGAGTGGTGAGCGAGGTTTGCTGCATTCCACTTTCAAGCATCGTACCGAAAAGTTTGACCACCATCGGCAGACGGAATGTGGCGACAACCGCGAGGCTGGCATGACGCGTCCGGTTGTTTTTCTCCCGAGCAGAAGCAGCTGTCTCTTTCTTGGCTGGTATAGAGAACATGCCAGCTGGCGGATGAGCCCGAGTCATTTTTGCGGCTTTGCAGTCCTTAGGCCCAGCCTGACTCGCTCGCCCGCTCGGTCCATCAAGGGGAAAAAGAAGCTTGTGGGATGCGCGGCGACTTTTGAGAGGAGAAGAAAAGGGGAGTAGGGGAGCGGTCGAGGGCTCAGGCCAAGCGGCTCCATCGTTAGAGGACTGGGCGTTTGAATCGAAACCAACGTGGGCTTTGCAGGCAGTGGCATCGCATTTGCGTGAAATTTGATGAGCGAGTCAGCAGACGGCACGGGCTGGAGAAGCGTCAATACTGGACGCGAGGTGGCAGCCAGTGGGTGATGCCAGCCGATGCGCGTCCAAGGGCCCGGAGACGGGGCGTGTGCCGACGGGGCTTTTCGCGGCATTGAGGCGCGACAACGCCACGGCAAACTCGCCTCTTCCAAGACGCGGAGGCAGGGCCGCCCTTACTGAGACGAAAAAGCTCCGACGTGTTTCAAGGGCTTCCCCGGTCTTTGTTCGCACACTCGTGAGGTGGTCGCTATATCTTGCTGGAGCAGCTCCTCTGCTTCCCCCTCCTACCGGACGCAAGCCGCTGGCGAATTTACGGATGCTTGTGTGCTGGCGAACATGATGACCAACGGCTCGGCCACGGACTACGGCCCTCTCGGCGCGCCCGACTCCAACGACGACGTGGCGATCATGGACGACGGCACCCGCGCCGAGGACCTCGCGGCGCGCTCCGTCCAGGTTATCGAAATCATCATGGCGCCGCCCGTCGTGACGACGAAGACGGTCTCCGTGACGGCGACGAGCCGCAAAAGAAGAAGAAGCAGCAGTAGCAGAAGCCGTGGCAGGGCCAGTAGCAGCCGCGGCGCGCCGGCCGAGCCGACGTCGCGTCCGCTGCCGACGCCGGCCGAGCAGACGACTCCGAGACAGTCGGCGCTCTCGTCATCGCCCACGCTGACCAGGGAGACGACACGAAGCGCGTCGGCATCCTCGTCGTCGAAGCTGGCGGAGGAGACGACACGAAGCTCGTCGGCTTTCTCGTCGTCGACGCTGCCGACGACGCAGCCGCTGGAGCGCGGGCAGCTGCCGGAACCCAAGGATCAAGAAATGGGAGCGCAGGCGACTATGACGCAGACCAACCGCGGCGTGGCCATCGGCATTGCCGCCGGCGTCTTTGGTTAGTAGCAGCGAGGCATCTCCGACGCACAACGGCCGACCTTGGCTGACCGGAGACTCCCGGGGCCGCGAGAGGCCGCCGCGGACCATGGCAGGTGCGTTTGCGGCCATGATCCTGACGGCCGTTCTCATCTACCGCCGCTGCGGCTTTCGGCGCCCGCGCCAACGACCCTTTGAGGCGCTCCGTTGACGCGTGCAGTCCGCGCGCCCAAGGGAGGGGAAGGGGATCGGGGTGATAGGGGACATCTGAAGGGGGGAGGGCGATGCCCGTCTTCCGGTCTCCTCGCCCGCCTCTTGCTTGTAGTTTTCTCATGCCGGGGAAACGGCTGCGCAGAAGCCCGCTGCGGCCAGCCGAAGGCCGTTCGGAGCAAGGAAGTGGGGTGAAGCCCGGAGATGGGTGGAGACCGGGTATCGGAAGACCTCTCGGGTGTTCCCTGTGAGCGTGAAGTGGCGATCAGAGTTGGAGAATTTTTCCTCGACCCCGTTTCCCCCCTCCTCCCGGGCGCAACGGTCTATGACCCTACATGAGCAGCGACGCCTCAAACGGCCTGCCAAGCCCAGTCGATGGCAGCGCGCGGGGCCTCGAGGCACAGGCCGCCGGTGGGAGAGGAGAGAAGCCGACGGCGGCGACGGCAGAGGCGCCAGGGGGCGCTGTGTGCCGCGAGCGAAAGCCCGTCGAGGCTGTGGCGGCAAGCATCCACAGGTAAGCGCTAGCAGGTGCGGAACGAGCGGCTCGTTTTCCCCGGGGCGGGGCGTCGGCGATGGGTGGATAGAGACGCTGATGGTGATGAGGCCAGTCAAGGTGAGCGCATGTTCCCTTCCGGCCAAAACAAAGGGCGGAAGGGTGGGCGGGGAGGAAGGGGAAGACGAAGATCATGTCGTTTATGTATGTGTGTGTGTGCGGGACGGACAACCGGAGACGGCTATATATCTGGGGTATGGGGGGAAAAAGGCCACGTGCAAAGGCCTCCGGCTGTCGCTAGAGAGCGGATTATAAGTTTCGCGCCGGCATCCTCGGCCGTGATGGCCCTGGGTCATGGCACGGCACCCTTGGTCGGCTCCTTTCCGCCGCCCGAGCCCAGGCTCCGCGTTCCTCGTCCCGCACCGCCGCAACGCGGCTTCTCACCCGTGTCATGATCGGCTGGCGTCGCGGCGGTGTAGGCGCCGAAGCCGGCGACAACGCCGAGGCCGCGCCGCTGCTGGGCCGCCACGACGACGCGCCGGGGCCGGGAGCGGCGCTTCCGAAGCTGCAGCTCTTCCTGTTGTGCTACGCACGCATGACGGAGCCCATCGCCTTCTTCGCCATCTTCCCCTACATCGCGCCCATGGTGCGGCGCAATGGCAGGCTGGCCAACGCCGACGTCGGCTTCTACAGCGGACTGGTCGAGTCGCTTTTCTCGCTGGCGCAGATGGGCAGCATGCTGGCCTGGGGCCGGTTGGCGGACAGCGTGGGCCGCAAGCCGGTGCTGGTGGCCAGCCTGGGCCAGATGATGGTCTTCCGCGGCCTGGCCGGCGTCTTCTGCGGCTCTTCCATCGTCGTGCGCACCATGGTCGGCGACCTCGGCGCGGCCGAGAGCCAGGCGCAGGCATTTGCCTGGCTGGGCTTCGCCGTCAACGTCGGCATCTTCATCGGTCCGCTCGTCGGCGGCGCCCTGGCCGAGCCCGCCCGTCAGATGCCCGGCCTGTTTGTCGGCCGCGGCTTCTTCGCCGACTATCCGTATGCGCTGCCGGGCCTGGCCATTGGCGGCATCGTCGGCCTCGGCGCCGTCGCCTGCGCAGCGCTGCTGGATGAGACGCTAGAGCCCGGCACGTGGTAGCGACCGACGGGGAGCAAGAGAGGCGGAAGCCGAAACGGCGGCGGCGGCGGCGGCGACAGCAGCAGCAGAACCCGGCAGACGCGCCAGGCCCCAAAGCCCCGTCCCCCTGTCCATCGCCCAGCTCCTCCGCGCCCCCGGCGTGGCCGTGGCCCTCGGTCTCTACAGTCACTTGATGCTGCTCTCCTTCGCCTTCACCGCCATCCTACCGCTCATGCTGTACACGCCCGTGGCCGTCGGCGGCATCGGCTGCTCGTCGCTGCAGATCTCGGCCTACATGGCCGTCCAGGGCGCCAGCCAGGCGCTGTGGCTACTGCTCGTCTTCCCGCGCCTGCAGCGCCGCATCGGCACCGGCGCCTACCCGACCATGCTGGCCGGCCATGCGGCCATGAACGGGCTGCTGCGGCGGGCCGCGGCGGGCTCTGGGACCGGGCCGGCCGTCGCCATGGCCTTTACCGGCGTCCAGCTCACGATCCAAAACGTGGCGCCGCATCTGCGCCTGCTCGGCACCATAAAAAGCCTCGCTCTTACGCTGGCCAGCGCCATCCGCGCCTTTGCACCGGGGCTGGCCACCGTCGTCTTTGCTATTGACGTGCGAAGCCAGATCCTCGGCGGCTATCTTGCCTGGGCGGTGCTGACGGGTATAGCCGCCGTGCTCATTGTCGCCCTGCGCTGGCTGCCGCCGGTGGTCAAGTAGACCGAAACCAAGAGAGGAATAGAGAGCGTATCGAGAGTATCAAAGGGGTAAACGAGGGACGGAGATGCCATTCGAACATGGGATGCAGCTTAGATATAAACCTTCAGTAAAGAAGCTTTTTTTTCCGGACGCCGGTGTGGCGGTCATGCAGTTCGCGGCAGAACCCCGGATTTCGACAGCCAAAGCCACAGGTGTGGTCGATCCCCTTGATGCACGTGCAGAGCCGCGTTTCGGCAAAAAATAAACAAAAAAGCCTCCCCATAACCAACCCACTTTTTCCCCGGCTTCCTTTATGATATTTCCCTCGAAATGGACGTGTAAGCCAGCCCGACTCAAGTCGCAATGCAAACCCTCCTTTCATCCAATTCCCCCCGCTCCCTTCCGTTCCCGTCACACCATGGCTTCTTCAGACAGACTGGTGGCCTCGTTGGCCTGGGCGGGCCTCTGCTTCCTCGCGTCGGCGCCGCCGCGCCAGTGCTGCCATTCAAAGGTGCGCTCGGGCTTCCGGCGCACGGCCTCACGCAGGCGCTCCTCGCTGCGCTGCATCCAGAAGTCGACGGAGGCGGTTCTGATCGGGTATAGCGGCAGTTTGCGGCTGCTGGCCATGAAGCTGTGCGGGTTGCGCATATCGAGCGAGGCGATGACGTCGAGGTCGGCGGCCACCTGGTCGCAGCAGCTGTCGAACGGCAGGTCGTTGACGTCGTGGAAAAAAGGGTTCTCGATCTCCTGGCCGATAAAGAGCAGGCTGAGGATGATGTAGCTGGCGGAAATGGTGGCCGGGATGGCGATCCACTGCAGCAGCGGAATCAGCTGGAAGGGCAGCAGGGCGATGTACAGGTAGGTGGACTGGCTGATGGCGATGGTGTAGGCGATGGGCAGGGGTGTGCACAGCACGCGTTGGGTGCCGGTCAGGGCGTCGTTGAGGGACTGCAGCGCGTTGAAGGCCATGGTCTGGTTGATGGGCATCTTGAGCTGCTCGCCGGCGATGAGGCCGTCGAGGGTCACAGCCAGGTGGCTGAGGATCTCGAGCGGCAGGTTTCCCAGGGGCCGTTGGGCGCGCTTGAGCTCCTTGCGCGGGTTGCTTGCGGTGAAGGAGAGGCCAATGTAGTCGCCGACGCCGCGGAAGAAGCGGCGCTGGGCCGCGCCAGGGCCGCCGGGGCCGTCGGAGCCGCCGAGACGGGCCTCGGTGGCGATGCGGGCCAGCGTGTCCAGGTGGCCGATCAGGTGCTGCATGTCCGGATAGGCCGTGTAGGACTCGAAGCGCAGGCTGTGCGGCACATCCACGGCCCGCGGCAGCTGCTTGGCCCGGCCGTGATCCGGCGCCGGCGTCTCCTCGCCGGCATCTGCCATGCTTGCCGCGGCGTCTCAGACAGAGGGCTGGGGAGCGAGCGAGGGCGTGAAGGCAGGGCAGGATGGATCCAAGCGAAGGGGGAGGGACGGCAAGAACAAGCTGCGGCGAGGAATCGGCACATCAAGACTCTTTTTTTCAACCAAGCCTCCCTCCTCTCTCCTCCCCGGTGCAGATGAAGAGGGGGAGCGGGAGGAGGAGGGGCCAAGACGGGCCCGGCGGCAGGCCAAGGTCCAAGTCGATGTTTATAGCAACACTGAGACGCCGTCTCGTGTGAGGCCGGCGAGTTCCCCCCAGGAGAGAGGGAGGGGGGAGACGGTTGGTGCCGAAGGATGAAGGCGAGGATAACTAAGGGTTCTTGCTCCTGCTTGCTTCAAATCGGCCTCGTCTCACCGCAGAGGGCCGGGGGGCACGTGGGGATCCATCAAAGCCATCCGTTCCCGTCCATTCCCCGACATGACACAGCCCTGTGTATCTGCACAATTTCACGCTTCCGGCCCTGCGTCCAACACAATATCACCTGTGCTGGGAAAGGGGGGGCCGCTGCGCCTATCCGCTAAGGCCCCTGACCGGGGGCCCAGGGGGGAAAGGGAAAAAGGGGCTCTGCCAGGGGGTGGGGAGGAGGAACAAGAGGGAGAGTGTTCTTGGTCCTGGCACAAGTCGCGCAGACGCAGCCGAGTCTCCATCTAGAGCAGACGAGCAGCAGAAGTCGGTAACCCCGAGTCAGTGCGAGACGTTTCGGTTCGTCACGAATGAGTTATTATTATCCGCTGAGAAGACCCGGATGCCCCGACGCCTCCCCTCCCTCCCTTTTCTCCCCTCGGTTCGGCACGACACATGCAGCGTCGACCCGTCATATCTCTCTGTATGCACTGCAACCCATCCGGCTCGGGGCCATGGTTGCCCTCACCCCCTCTTGACGCGCCGCCAGTCGACTGGTGTAAGGGGCGCGTGTCTATCCGGTCACGATGGCGGCGCCGCCAGTTCCGCCGACCTGGCCGTGTATCCCATCATCTCCTGCACGTGGTCGGCGTGCAGCTCCTGCTGGGCCTTGCGGCCGCGTCTTCTCTGCCTCGTCCGCTGCGGTGCCTTGCCGTGCCGGACCCGGCCTAGGCGGCCGGCGGCGTGGCGGCGTCCTTCACCGGCGTCGATGATGTCAGGGAAGAGGTGCCCTCCTTGGTCGCTGACGGCGCGTGCGCGTCGTCGAGGTCCGACAGCCTCGTGTCCGGCCATCCGGAGGTGGGCGACCTCGCCCCCAGGACGCAATGCGGCAACGGGCATATCCTCCTTTCCTTCTTGCTCCCCCTCCCTTTTCTTCAGGTAAGACAGGCGTGCTTTAGGCCCCGGCTCTCCCCCATCTCCTGACGACATCCCGCCGTCGCGGCTGACTCCAGGTCATCCCAGACGAAGCACCCGCCAAACAAGGCCGAGGAAGCGTAAGCACTAACCCAAACCCTACCGATTTCACAGGCCAGCAGACGGCATCATGAAAGCCCACGGCCTTTGCCATGGTCCCCTTCACATTTCCAAAGGTCCCGTAGGCCACCCTTACGGTATCATAGGACAACAGTGACGGGTCCCCTCTGGCCTAATGCTGAGTGCATATCGAATCTCTGCCTCCCGTCGGAACTTCCTCCTCCTCCTCCCTCCTCTTCCGTCAGGGCCATCTCCCCTCCTCAATTAGGTAGCTAGTAGTGCTTACTTAGGCATCGACTGAGAATCGGAGCCGAGTCCTGTTGCGATCGGACCTGGACGGCTTGATAGACGGAACGAGGGTGCAAAGCTGGCTGGCTTGTGCTCGTCGACAAGTTTTTGACATTCTTCTCAAAGCCAAAACGACCTTCGACCTCGAGGGCAACTTTGCCCGCCAGCATTTTCTGCGATACGGAAAGTCTCTACCTTGCTAGTCTATCGTATCATCGACGCGTCCCATCAACCCTGCGGCCGATTCGGCATGCCAGCCATTGACGACGGCGTGCGCCCATCTTGGACCTCTTCGGGCCGGCAAAGATCTCGGAATAAGCCTCGTTGTATCCGTCCCGGAAAGCCTTCTGCACGCCCGCCACAACGATGCGCTCTTGCAGGCCCGGATCCCCCGACGAGCATCCAGACGGTCGACGTCGCCTCGCGCTGGATGGCGCACCGGCCCCGATCAGCGAGCCCGCTATAAACGGGTGATTCTCCACCTCGCCGACCAGGGAGTGCAGGAAGCTGGCCGACTTCTTGGCCAGCTCTTGGTGCTTCTGCAGCTCCCTCTTGGCCTTCGTGACCGACTCCGACGCCTTGACATTGATGTCGGTTGCGGCCCGTCTCGCCAGTGACGCCTTTGCCGCCAGGGATCTGTAGGCCTTGGGCCGTACCCAGTCATGAAAATCCTCGACCCTGGCTACGATTTGCATGATGTTCCGTATAAATACCAACTTCTCCTCAACTTCCTTCTCCACCGCCGCGACCGGCTTGTCCCATGTTCCCAATCCATAGGCCTGCTCTCTGAGCTCGCGGATGCGTTCTTGGGTCTCCTCTGCTTGCTTGGCTGCCTCTCTATCCTGCGCGGGCAGCGGAATCAAGGGGAGCCCGCCATCCCATCTCAGATCCGCGGCCTGTTTCTCCATCACATCGAGGCCATACTTTTTCTTGTCCAGATGTTGGAAGCTGTTCCACGGAAGCTCTGCCCACCCTCCGTGCCCTCGGGGAAGCCGGCTAAGCTCGATCTGACCGCCTTGGTGAGCCCTCATTCTGTCATATCTTGTGTCATAGTCTGCATTGTTCTGAAATTCCAATGTGACGTTCTTTCTGATCGCGCCGGCCTCGACTCGGACGAAGCGCCTGACCTGGGCCCAAGCCACACCGCCCATCGCCAGCCAGGTCTTCTGATCGCTGGCTGGCAGCTTCCAGTACATCTTGAGTGTGTCGGCGACTGAAAACATGTTCTTCGACGGCTGGATCTCAAAGACCCAGCCTGTTTCTCCACGCAGCAACTTGGCCGCAACGTGGGCATCGTCGGTTGTCGAAACGTATACCGAGTCTGGAGGGGCCACACCGCAAGGGTCTGCCACTGCGACATGCCTTGCCACGCTGTAACCCTTTTCCATGTTCATCTCGCGATTATTGGGTTGGAAACCTCCAGCGGCCTTGACGGTGCGCCAATCACGCGTATCGCCGCGGTACAAGACGGCCGGAGACGCGGCATTCATGACGCCGGTCGACAGAGAGTGAGACAGAAACGGGAGAAGGAGATGCCACCCTTGAAAGCGCAGCGTTTGCATTGTCAGAAACAGGAACGTATGGTTCTCGTGGGGTTGGGAAAATAATGAAACGGCGTATGAGGAGTACGAGGCCTTCGGAGGCGTCCCGGGCCTTTATATGCCTCCAAGACAACAGGTTCCAAGACAACAGGCTCCCAGACGCTACTCCCAGCGAGTGTGTGATATCGTCGACAAGATCGTGATAAGCTACAAGACTCTGTCAGACTATGAAGATTCGTATGCAGGCCAGATTGCCTTGTTGCCCGCTTCGCGGGACCCGAGATAGCGTGTCGTGGTAGACCACGTCCGACGATGAGGAAGCTCCACGGAAACGCAGAATCCCAAGGCTCCCAGCGTTTTCTTGCCACTTGGACGCATCCGGCCATGACAATATTGCATGACACGGAAGATATGGCCAAGGCATTCTCTCGCCCCTCGCGTGTTCTGTCTGATATCAAGTCGAGCTCAGTGTTGCTGCAATCTACTACTCGTATGGTTTTATCAACTGATCAAACGAAACCGGCGTCATCTCAACGCGTCCCGCGTCCACGTAGACTTGCCAAGAAAGGATAAAATTTTGGCCTCGGCCATGTATGAACGAAAGCAATGCCGAGCTCGGTGTCGTCGAACAGCAACCCCACGAATGAGCTGATTGATCCATTGAGCCTGACCCATGACATACGAGTCATCTATTTTGCATTTACCATGACTGCTTATGAACATCTCGTCAGCTACGCGTGGAAATCAGGAGACGACCACTTTTCAGGGCCGCCGATGTAGTTGCTTGAAGGAAGGGAAAATGATGGCGTGGTGCAAGCCGACGCTTCCACAGACGTCGAGGGTTGGGGTGGCAATCGCCTGAAGTGTTATCATCCTGTGGAGCCTGTTAGTGGCCCATTTCCCCATTTCTCGCCCTGGACAAGGGCCCTGTCATCACTGCCCCCAAGATCCGAGATATCGCTGCCCCCAATTCTTCGTACGCCGGCCTCGAGGGCTCTAGCGCCATCAGGTGGCTTGCCCTTGAGACCGATGACAAGGCTTCGGGTTATGCCTTCATCTACCGCATCTACACCACCAGCGGCGTCTCCCACGGCTGCCTGGCCGCCAACATCACCGACAGCTCTGGCTACGCAGTCATCTACATGTTTTTCGGGTAGAGCGTTATCTACCTTGTCGAACCTAATACGCAGAACCTACAAAGCATCACGAGCGACCTCCAAGATGGTCTCTACTCGCCAGCCTACATCAACTTTCTCTCGTCACTGCCCAGAGTCTTGCTCGAGGGCTTCGCCTCGCAAACAGCGGTGGCGGGTACTTCCAAACATATTTCCCAGCTATTCGACCAGTATCTCAGCGGTGTTTTCGCTCCATTTCCTCCGACCAGCTATGACCGGACTCGTTGGATGGGAGACACTGGCTGCTCAGCTTTTTTTCATCGTCATCGCCTGGATATCCGATGATTCGGTGTCGTCAACCGGGGGCAGGGCTTAAAAATTGGGCCCCTCTTCTATGTAGTTATATTTGCTGACCCCAACGTCCGCGGCTTAGAGGCCGGTAGATCCAGATACGCTCAGCTTCTTGGAAAATGTCACTCCTCATGGATCAGTAGCCTTTGGGCTGTTTACGAAACAACTTGGATTAAATTTTCTAGCTTTGGTAGTGTATGGTTTTCGTCAACTTTGTATCAGTTGATAGCACGGGTTTATCTTGTTTCCTTCTATGCCCTCGCTTGCACTCAAACGTATATATCTTGTCCCGGCTCTTGCTCATCTGAAAAGACCAGCCGCTTCAAATCTCCGGCAACGTCTCTCAGCATCGTCTCTCAGCATCATGGCTCAGCTTTTGTCAACACTGTTGGTTTCCCTACTGCTGGTTTCGACCGCCTTTTCCGGCGAACTTGTAAAAGTCTTGGATGCCGAGGTGCGTTTTAGTTTCTACATGTCCCTGCATTATGTGACTCTCTCGGGCCCCCCTCTCCCCCGGTCTCTCTCGTCGCAATCACGGCTCAGCCAATCTCGTCAGACATCTTCCGCCTCGGAAAAGCCATTCAGCAATCGCAAAGCCCTCGTAGCTCGAGCTTTTCCGCCGAGTTCGCCCAACATTGCCTGGGGAGAGCCTGCATCAAGAAAACATGAGGGCGTCTGCAAACATTGGTTCGCCAATCGCACGGACACGGGCTATGCCGGTGTCCGTGATTGTTACCGGAGACGTTGCGTCGACATGGACAAGCTTTTGGAGGTCTTCGTCAACGCTTCCAGGGAAACCGTCAGGAATGCTATCATCGCAGCTGCCGACGCCGTAATCAGAAATGCCACTCCACTCTGCACGAGCTCGTGCAGAACCATGGCGAGTCTGTAAAGACTCGAGTATGCCAAGGGGAACGCATCGAATTTCATGGAAATTTTAAGGGGGGAAATGCCCAGGGTAGCCGAGCGACATGCTACTAAAATCTTGGCAATGGCCAATGATCTGCCATCTGCCTGTCAAGAATTCATGAGTAGCATCAAACCATAAATCGAACCATGCAGCATCAGACAGCTCCTCATAACCGACGACGGAGGCAGGACAAGCTAGAATCGCTTTGATCTCCAATGACATTTTTATTGATTGGTTCCATTACCCGCCTTGAGAGTGAAACGTTGCCGAGATGATAATGCTCGAGGTGCACAATACTTGATAAAAAGGTCGAATCGAGACATATCCAGTTGACCGTCATGGAGGGTTTTCTGCAAAACAAATAGGCAATTGTCGCCATGCCTCGTCACCCTGTAGGTGACAGGCAACGCAATACAACCCAACCTCGAGACACCAGGGAGGAAAATCGGGATAGCCGCGTAGCTTGAGTCGCTGTCGTCGTGCATATGGCTTTCGTTCGGCACTCTTTGTGTCATGAGGTGAAGTAGCATCGTCGCAGCTTCGTGCAGCTGGATCGCGCAGGGCCAAAAGGGTTCTCCGGTCACCTTCCCACGGCCGATTTGTGCCCATTTTTTCTTTTCATGGACCAAGAAGACGAGGCCTGCCCCCTTCCCCGGACCCGTGCACTGACTCCTCCCTATTCTGGCTCGCATCACCCCTCACTAGCAGGTACCTTGGCGGGCAGGTATCCAGCTAACATGCGTCACACTCGACCGCCAGCCACCTACCTACCTATAACAGCCGTTGCTCGTGTCTCGGGAGGTCATGGCCCATCTCTCTAGCCTCGGGAGGCTTTCGTCGACTTCACGCGCGGCATCATGAGCTCGGGACTCTCCATCTGTCCGTCCTCCAAAGACCTTCGGAGCTGTCCTCCCCTGACACACCCCGGACGCGACAAATGTCCTCCAGTGGTCACGCTCAACACCCAGGCCAACTTGGTGCTTTATCGCGGTCCTTCTTCCCTAACAGGTCAAACCGCCCTGCTCGAGACGGCTGACGGTGAAATTTCTTCTCATCCACCAAAGCTTCCTGGCCGAGCACATGGACGTTGCAAAGCTGACATGGCGCTCAGATGGACACTCATCCCGCTGGTCAGGGAAACGGCACTGCGACATGAGGCTATGAGCAACGTTGCGCATTCCAATCGACGCCTCACTCACCTTTCACCCGTGCCACAAGGCCACACCTTGAAAGCCGCTACAGGAACAAGTCATGTGGTCGGGTGACATGTTCGCCCACGCTCCTCTCCTTCCCCCACGTAGTTCACCGTCAGGCTTCGGTCGCGCCTTTGCTGAGCGATAGAGAAGAGCTACGATGGAAGACTGTTTAGCCCTAGGATTACAGGGGAATCTCGCTGATCATGTCAAGTGACGCACCTTATCACCACCCTCGTCCTTCTTGACCGGCGGGGCGATGGGCTCGCTGTCGAGGGAAAACAAGTATATTATTCGCATGCCCTTTATCGGAAGAGATGGCAAGCAGCTCTCTAAATCAATCGTGACGGAGATACTCGCAACTTGATCCGGCGTGTCTGGCTCAATGCACCCTTTCGTGCTTCGCTTCTGGCCCGTCTTTTGGTGTCCGAGGAGCCCCAAGCTCCGGAATTCGATCCTCTCTTTGACCAGAAAGGCCCTCAAAAACCTTCAACCATGCCCTTACGCGCCACCTCGGTCGCGGCTCTACTCGTCTCGACTTATCCGACGCTCGGTCTTGCCGCTCCGGCAACTTCATCGGCGAGTGTGCTCGACAAGCTCGCCGACGGCTTCAGAAACGGCCGTCTACTTTACAAACTGGTTCGACCTCAACCCGTGGCCATGTTTCGGTGGAGTGACTCTCTGACTGTTCCGTAGGGGCATCTACGGTCGAAATTATCAACCTGCTGATCTTCCGGCCTCTGAAATCACGCATGTCCTTTACTCGTTCATGAACCTACGCGCCGATGGTACCGTGTAAGTGCCAATGCCGTGGCAAAGCGCATGGTGGGTCGTCGAGGCTAACCGAGCTCTCATATCATCAGGTACTCGGGGGATTCTTATGCCGACCTCGAGAAGCACTATCCCGGTGACTAGGTCTTTCCCCATCGCTCCTTTGCCTCGCCTGACGGCTTCCAAGCAAAAAAGGTCCATGACTAATGTGAATGCGCTAGCCTGGAATGACGTCGGAAATAACGCCTACGGATGCGTCAAGCAACTTTATTTGCTGAAAAAAGCCAACCGTAATATGAAAGTCATGCTGTCCTATCGGTGGCTGGACGTGGTCCACCAACTTTCCGGCTGCGGCATAGACATCGACTGGGAATATCCGGCCGACGAAGTCCAGGCAAGCAACATGATACTGCTCCTTCAAGCGGTACGGGATGAGCTGGACGCCTACGCAGCCAAGTCAGCCCCAGGCCATCACTTTGAGCTCTCCATCGCGGCACCGGCCGGCCCCGATCACTACAGTAAACTGCACATGGCGGATCTGGGCAAGTTGCTCGACCACGTCAATCTGATGGCCTACGACTATGCCGGCTCGTGGAGCAACTACAGCGGACACAACGCCAACCTTTACGCCAACCCGGCGAACCCCAACGCCACGCCCTTCAACACGGATGGGGCCGTTGAGGCCTACATCAAGGGCGGCGTACCCGCCAACAAGATCGTGCTGGGCATGCCCATCTATGGCCGCTCCTTCCAGTCGACGGATGGCATTGGTCAACCCTTCAAGGGTGTCGGCAGCGGAACTTGGGAGAATGGCGTCTGGGATTGCAAGAACCTGCCCAAGAGCGGCGCCCAGGTCCAGTATGACGATGTTTCCAAGGGATACTATAGCTATGACAGCGCCACCAAGGAGCTCATATCCTTTGACACGCCCGAAATGGTCAATCAAAAGGTTTTGTACCTCAAGAGCAAGTGCATGGGCGGCAGCATGTTTTGGGAGGCCTCTGCTGATCGCAAAGGCGATGGCTCCCTCATCAGCACCAGTCGTCAGACGTTAGGCGGCCTCGACGCCTCCCAGAACTGGCTCAGCTACCCGGACTCACAGTACGAGAACATCAAGAAGGGCATGGCATGAGACTGAGCCTGCAGAGATTGCGGTCCCGTGTCCGACCGAGATTCACCAGCCATTCCCGCCACCAGAAAATGGAGTAATACAACCCGGTGGATGCATGTACTGTTTTTGTTTATTCTGCCCTTTGTATATATGATACAAATTCGTACACCTTCTCCCAAGGCATGTAGAGTATGATATTCACAGTCGCTTGTTTATGAATCATTAGCCTCGAGCGTATCGCCAACAGCTTCTCTGCATGCTCTTCCCATCCTACTCAAAACCCTCTGGCCACGTCGTCCGTCCTGTGTCCGAGCTCAGCCCACCAACCAGCCCGATTGACCATAGCCTGGCGTCCTGCCCTGCTTATTGGGTGGATCAACTATCTTAACTTACATGAAGTATAGCACTCCGCACTGCGTACGTCATCAGTACCCCGTTGATCACGGTATGTGGGTCACGACAGACCAATTAAACGCCTTCAAGTGGCGAAGACGCTTAGTTGGTCTGTCGTGACCCCACACCAAGATCAACAGGTAGTTTAAGGTCTGTAAATAACTTAGCAGTCCCACTTGGAGGGGCCCCGATGTCATGGCCTGTCATTCACGGTCAATTTTATCTCGGGTCTCGTCTCCACTCCTAATACAACGCAAGCCGTAGAGTTTAGAGGAGGTGGTGGTGGATTTATTAACGTCGTGCAGAACGTGTCTATGCACGTGCGCCATCCCGTTAGGGCAAACGATGCGGGAGCACGCGCTAATCGCGTCTCCCGGTTCAGTCGGCTATCTCACAAGCCAGCAGGTTGTCGAAAGGGGTTCGGGCCTGTCAATTCAGG
>KN173741.1:677276-688367 GCA_000758425.1 Nilaparvata lugens yeast-like symbiont | reverse complement strand
TGAAAAGCCAGGGAAAACTCCCGCGGGAGAAAACCTGGCGAGGTTGGGTTCATGAGTAATACCTTTCGGCGCAGTCGGACCGGTGAGGTGTTGCATCGACGGCGACGAGGTTGGTAGAGTTTAGAGTAAGTCAGGCATAAAAATTCAACTATTAACGATTCCACGCGTGTGCCTCGTGCGCGCGGCTCCAAAGTGCGCTTAACCCACAATAAGCCGTGCTGAATTCTTACGCTATAGCAGGCCTCGTGATATCGGCCTATCACAGTGCGTGCGGCCGCCCCTCCGAGGCTTGAGCCCACGCTATCCTGACCAAAAAAGTCGTCCAGCCTCGTGCCTCAGCCAACCACCGCCACGGGCCGCTTATACAGCCCACGACGTCCAATGTTATGGGTGCCTTTTTCTCCTCGGCATCAGTTGCATAGACTCTGCTTCCCGGCTTTTTGGTTCTGGGCGCGTCGGTTGCACCTCACGCGCAGGTTTTAGATTAGCGATGATGGACTTGGTATGGCGCCAGGCCGACGGAGCCAGACTCGCGATTTCAGGGCTTGAAGCTTGCCTTGAGCAGTCTTTATTCAGGGCTTCAGCCGCAACACATTGGCCGCTCAGTTTCTCAAAACGCCCAGGCGAAGGACTTATTGGCACCTCCTTTTTTGTTTGTGAGCCTCGGGTGAAAGACCCGGGGCTCCGTCTATAACTGCTGGGTCACCTATGGCGCCAGCGCGTCGGGGTAGCCCTGCGAGCTGAGCTAGCCGGCACGTGACACTCAATCTTGTGGGCTGTGCGCCCGCACGACGTAAAATATACAAATATCCTCCATCAACGAAGGATTGAAGAGAAGCACCCAGTCGGAGCGAAAAAGGAAAGGGACTAGAGGGGGGACTGGCCATCTATCACGTTGCAAAAGTGGCTACGAGCTTACTCCCGGACAGGCAGCCATGTCACGGCCCCCGTGTGCCTGCGGACAGGGGAGGCCGCCCGCATGGTCGAATTCTGCTGCGAAAACGATTACCAAATTATCTTTACTTGGATTCAGCCAGCAAGGGCATCTCCGGAAGCCGATGCTTGCCCTTTCGCTGTACGATTTTGTTTGATCAGCAGTCAGACCGAACCGGTCGAGCCCAACCACGGTCAGCGGAGTAGTGTTTCGCAAAAACCTGTTCTGGCCACCGGTGCGAGGCGTGCCTCGCTGTCCGCAACTGAAGCCCAAACCAAAGAGGCCAGTCATCTTGCGCTGTGCTTGGTTGACGGGCGTCGGGAATTGGGCACAAGCATTCGGCAATCGAGTTAGAGTGAGACAGGATGTCTTGATCGAGCCATAGTGGCGCGTGCGCCGGGAGGGAGCACGCGCGGCCCCTACAAAAGATTTCCAAGAAGGGACAAGGGGGCCAGAGGGAGGCTAGGGGAACAGGGGAAGGAAGGCCTGATCAAGGAAGAGCGAGGGGCGAGCAGACCCGAAAAGCTGGCGATGGCGGGCCACGTCATGTACTAGAGCTGCGGGATTGCACGAATTTGCTGTTCAGCAAGAACAAGCTCGTCACTGCGTCTCAGGCGGTCGGAGAAAGATTCACTATGAGCACAAGGCCGAGCGGGACGTCGGCAAGGCGGGCGTCGGATAGTCTGCTGTTTCAGCCGCCGCAAAGCTGTGCTGTCGTCGCTGGAGGGTGGCGATGGCGCAAGCCGTCACGGGTCGTCGATGTGTGGGGCAGGGAGGGGGAGGAGGAGGCGACGATTCGCCGATAACCAACTGCCGCTCGGGGCAACCAAGACGGGATGAGCCGTTGCAGAGCACCAACAAGAGACGAGCATCCACTGGCCAACAGATGTATGCATATACATACACGCGGCAGGCGGTGGGCTGGGGCAGGCTCTGTGACGGTGGATGGATGGATGGATGCAGAACGGGCTTGGCTGGCTGCATGGATGGGGTTCGCAGCGTGCGCCGTGGCGGATTGCCGGGCGGGGACTGATGCGTTGCCTTCCAGGCGAGAATAAGCTCCAAGCCACCCAAGAAGCAAAGGAGGGGGGGCCAGGAGGGTTAACTACAAGCGGGCCGGAGCATCGTGAGCAAGGCCGAGGCTGAGTCTGCCGGCGTTGTGTTGAGCGGTCGTCGAACACCCGATGTACGGGCATCGACACCCCCCCGCCGGAACTTGGATACCGCGCGATAGTAGGTCCAAAGGCGACAACTGCGGCGCAGCCGGCGGAGTCGTGGTGCGTATGCCGTTATGCCTCGTACGCATACATGCGGGGTGGGAATGGTACTACGAGAAATCCCGAAGGCGGAAGAGATGAAACAGCAGAAAAAGAGACGAGAAAGCAGGCCGGAGGACAATACCAAAGGCATGGATGGAATGCTTGTTGTTTGTCATCAAGCCGTTCGCGGCTCCAGCAGCCTCACGGCTGAAGTGGGCCACTCGCACTACGTACTGTATGTATGTACGAGAATAAGCAGGGCCCCCTCTCATCTCTTACAGCCAAGGTCTTTCCGGTTGCCTCTCTGTTGCCCGCGAGCGGACGCCGCCAAGACTTCGGCCGATGTGGGAGAGCCCGATTAGCAGGCTTGAGAGCTCATTGGACTGGGCGCGTGAAGCGCTGATGCAGGCAGAGGCAGCTCTGGCTGGCTGCGCGTGTGTACGCGGGGCCTTGACAAGGCTGAGAAAGGAGGTGGGGATAATAAGGTGGCGTCTGTAGCCGTGGCTACTTCGTAGGGATGGCGGAGATTGGCGACGGGGTCTCAGCTATGTCACCGGGCTTATTCGAACCACATCCTCCTCATGAATATCCTTATCAATCACGCTTCTTTTTTCTGGCTGGTCCGGCCTGCTGGGGGCCGAAAGTTGGGTCTGGGCTGCGGGTCTAGGTATGCATATCGCGTTGTCCTTAGTCAGAGCCTCCCCTCGCCTGCCTTGGGCGGGTCCCTGTTGGCTGCGGATTAACGTTGAAGCGCCGGCGGCGGGGAATCCGGCGCAGGGGCTCGCTGCTGGCGACTATAGAGAATCCAGAAGGCGTGGACGGGCGGCAGCGTGGTATCGGACAGCTTGCGGAAAACATTGACATGGGCGTCGTCGGCAATCAGGCAATGAAGAATTTGGACAGGGCCAGGCGGTCTAGAGCCAAGGAAAGAGCACAACAAGCCATGCCCCTCTATTCAGCTGAGCAGCTCGGCAGCGAGGAATCCGCCCTCAACTAAGACACGAAAGGGCTGGAAGGAAGAAGCACGAGGAGGAGGTGTGGAGATGGTGGCGGATACTGTGCCGCTTGCATCAGTCCCCCAGCCTCCACCCCTCCCTTGTCCTGTCTCTCTCTTGACACTACCCCCTTCTCCGTGCCCTCGACCCGAGGGTCGCAGGCAAAGAAAGGAGACGAGTGGCGGCGCTGGGGCCGCGATGAGTGCTTACGGAGAGACGAAAGTGAAGAGGGCAAATGAGGGTGGAGAGGCAAGCAAGGGTAACGGAATCAGGCGATAATACGTCGTGCTTTCTCGGCCGGGCTCTCCCTGGCCTACAGCAAAACCCACACAGGACGGCTAGGACAGGCAGGGTCTGCGTGCGGGCGTGAACGCGGTGAGGTGCGTTGGTTTGACGGCGAAAGAACAGGAGGGAAAGAGAATCTGGCCTTTCCGCGCTTGCCAACCCCATCTCTGCTGTTGCCCCTAATCGAACACCCCCCCACAAATTTCGCATCACCAACTATTATCCTACCTCATGCCATCATCGCCATCCTGGGGCGGCTTGCGCATACATAGACAAAGGCAACATAGACATATGCTCTCTCTGTTTCTATCGCTCCTCACACACGCGTTACCACGCTGCTTGCTGCACACAACCGCTGCGCGCCTCGTCTTGGCAACCCTTATCGTCTTGCCAGCGTGGCAAACTCGGACCGAGCCGACGAGAACAAAGCAATCACACGTTCGCACGGCGGGACGGCCGTCCGAGCACGACTTGATAAAGGGGAGTGGGAAAGAGGGAAAGGGGCAGGAGGGAGTAAAAGGGAAACAGAACAGTAGCCGCAGCACCAGCATCAGCAGCATCAGCAGCAGCATCTACCCACACACCACCACGGCCAGTGCGGCAGCGACAAACAGCACAACCCCGTCGCTCGTCGGTCGCCCTGCCATTTTCATCCCGCGCAGAGACAACCCAGTCCAGCCCAGCCCAGCTGGACTCAGCGGCGGACTGACACGCTATTACCTGTGCGTTGGTGCCCACGGCCCGCTGCTCGCTGCTCGCTGCTCTCGTGTCTTGCGGCCCGGCCCTGTGTGTGCTTTGCCTACCTACCTACCATACACATACATACACGAGCTGTGCGCCCGGGAGTGAATGAAACCCTGCTTCGCTGCGCGAGCCGCCGCCCCAAAAGCCCGCCGGCCCGCCGACGGCGACTGTCGCCTCCAGTCTGCGTGCCAGTCGTCTTGAGCTGACCGTCGACCGTCGACTGTCGAGGGCCGCTGCCGGGCTGGGTCCTGGTCTCACTGCCGGAGAAGCTCGAGAAACCCGTGAAGCCTCTGGCCGGCCTTCACGATCCGGCCCTTCGGGCGCATTCCCGTCTAGCTCGTCGTCGGGCGGCATACCCCTTGGGCGCCCTCGAGCCGCTGCCGCTCCGTCTTCCTGCCCCATCCCCTCCCCTCCCCAATTACCCAAGATGCCCAGGCAAGCGAACCTGTCATCGTGATCAGCTCTTTGGCCCCTTTCTCCCCCCTCCCCCTCTTCGCCGGGAACCATGGCCGCCGCCGTCTCCGGGCCGCCGCTGCGGCGCTGGGGCCGGCGCGCCTGCGCCAAGTGGGAGAGCTCTCAACAGCTATGTTCTAGTCTCCTGGGGTCGAGGCGCGGGAGCGTTGCGTCGAGGGCACACATGCTGACGGTGACAATGGCGACCTTGGCCATGACAGCAGGACCCGGAGCTGTGGATGCCGGACGGCAATTGTCTCATCCATCTCCAGGCCAAGGGCCACCAAGACGCCAGCAAAGTGACGCCGACCTTCAAACGACCCTTTTCGGCCCTACTCGCCGCGCGCTGTTTCCTCTTTATCCAGCGCTTCCTCGTCACAGACGGCTATCGGCCGCAGACGGCCGAGGAGATGGCGCGCTGGTACCGCCTGAACCCTCGTCGCATCATCGAGCTCTACGTGCCGCCGCCGGTGGTGGCTGCGGCGTTGACGACCAGCGAGCAGCCGCAGCAAAGTCAACTCCAGCATCATGTCACCGTGCGCAACCTCCTCGCCTGGGCCACCGGTCGTCCTCTCGTCGGCTAGCACCTGGGTACGGCCCTCGTGACGCTACTGCGCAGCATCGTCGACGCTCGTGCCCCCGGAGACGCCAACGTGGCCGATCTCGTCGACTACCTCGATCGCAAGAGCTACCGCCGAATGGCCAACCAACCGCAACGCGCCATGGCCATACTGACGCTCGCCGAGACCTTTCAGCTGCGGGAGCTCTACGTACAGGCTTTTGTCCACTGCGTCGGCATGAGCGAGCGCCTGAGCGCGATCGCCGAGTATCAGGTGCGCCCCCCCTTTCCCATGGGTTCACCGAGGCGAAGCTGACGCGTGTGCCTTCCCGTCTAGAATATCAGCGCCACCTCCAAGAAGCTCATCGCCCAAGCGCGCGCCGACTTGGATGCGCGGCTGAAGCGCACATCGGCTGTGCTCGGCAACTTCCTCGACGATGAGCTTTCCGAAGCACACGTCGGCATCCCCGGCGGCGTGCGCGCCCACCTCTACCGGTTCTGCAGTTTCATCATGTCTTTCTACAGTATCAAGTTTGTCTACTACTCGCCGCGCGCCTTCGACGCCGCCGTCTACCGCGCCATAAGTCGCGACTTCCCCCTCCTCCACGAGCTGTTGCGCGACGACGCCTACACCTGCCTCGGGGCCATGCCATCCGTTGCCTTCGGAGGCATCTGCACACTGCAGCTCGTCCAGTCCTTCGACGCCCGTTACGGCTACGAGCCTCTCCAGCATCCCCTCTCGCGCCTACCCCAGCCGGAGTCGCAGCGCGATGACGGTGGCGGAGGCGGCCAAGCCGCGAGGCGTCTCTCGTGGCTGCCGCAACGCGCCAAGGACAAGGTCGACGCTCGCCGGCTCGAGCACGCCGCACTGGTCAGAGCGTACAACTAGCGCAAGGAAGTTCGGGACAACGGCCTGGTCCGAGCCTACCGTCGCTTCGAGAAGGACCTGGTCTTGTCGACCAACCGGGCCGACCGTCAGGAGCGCGTCTCCTCCATCGACGGTTGCAAGGTGCGCTGGATTCTCGTCTACTCCGTGCACCAGGCCCTGCGACACGCAACGCGCCGGCCGGTCGGCATCGACGACGACGAGGCGCGCTATCTCTTGGCCGCGCCCACCGACGGTCTGCCTCCGTGGACGAAGCCGGAAGATGCTGCCGAGCGGGCACTGGCTGCCGCAGCGGCGGCAGTGTTTCCGGCAGGCACACCGCTCGATGATGACCAGGCATTTGCCACCCCAAGCTCCAGCAGCAGGCCGCTGGATAATTCCCTGGACCAGATCGAGATCAAGCCCGACATCGACTACTTCGCCCTGACACACAAGGAGCTTAGTCCCGGTCGGAGAGGCTCCATGAGCTCGGCTCCGGGGGGACGGGATGAAGAAGCGATGGAAATGGAACGAACGAGCTCTTTCAGTCGTGTCCTCAGCCGCAGATAGACGATCCGCATGTCGGTCAGGAGGTTCAAGAGGGCCGCATCTTCGACGACGCCACCGGGAATGACGTCGGCGACATGGGCGGCGTCGATTTCAGCGAGCAAGCCTTTGTACCACGAGATCGTTGTGCACGGCTACGGCAACGGAACCAACCACGTCAACTTGAACGCGGCAGCTCCCAACGCGATCGAGATGGTGATGCCGCCGGCGGAAGGGCAGTCGGTGTAGTGGGCTAGCCACAGCGCCTTGACGGCGTCCAAGTCGTGTTCCAGCAGCGCCAGCTCCGGGCTTGCCGGCACCGTCAGCGCCGGCTCAAGCACGGTGACGACGCCGAGCCCGTTCGAGTCCTCCGCCGCCGGAGCCAGCCGCAGGACGGCGGGGTCTTGTCGTCGGTAGTTGCCGGCAGCGGTGGCATCAGCAAGTCCAACTTGCTGACGCGCCGGCCGATAAACGCCACCATCGAGGGCTTGCAGTGCCTGGGCCAGTACGTCGAGCAGGAGATGCGCAACATTGCCAACGACATCGCCGGATGGTGACACAGCCTCACGGGGGCAACATCATCGATGGGCAGATCCGCAGCCGCAAATGCAGCCGCAGTCGCAGCAGCATCACCACCATCACACGCGACGGCAAGGCTCAGGCGTCGTCGCAGCGACGCTGCTGCTGTCTGCCAAGAACGTCATCAACGAAGAGCCGTGCATTAAGGCGCGCGAATCGTTTGACTGGGCAGCCATGCAAGCCTTCTTCGACGGCGGCGTTACGTCCGACGTAGACGCCGGCGGCGATGTCCTGCCAGCGTGGGAGCAATACGCCGACCTTGGGGGGGCTTACGGAGATGCGATGCGAAGAGTGGATATGAAAAAAAATAAATAAAAAAACAAGGGCGAGACTTTCAAGCTCCCCCATGATTCGGCAAGTCGAGACATAAAGAAAGCAAACGGTCCCCCGGCCCAGAAAAAAGAAAAATAGGCGAGGGAGACACGATGCGAATTGACAAAGCGCGGCGGGATTTGACAACAGATCGATCGATTACTCATTGGCTCCACAAGTTTTTATCATTCGGTCGGCGCCCGCCTTTTGTTGTGGTGAGTTTGTTCTTTTTTTTTCGAATTTTCGACGCTATTCTTGATTGCTTTGATACCCACGACTTTTGGTGCAGTCCATGGGCCGGATGTACTGTTTGGCTCACGTCAATCAGTCAGACCGGTTCATTTTTTCTTTTTGTATTATCTTGATGGGTACTCGACGCGTCCGCGGATGACGCCTCTCCTTGTCCTGTTTCAGTTTTTGTCCCTGACTTGGGCAGGCGGAGAGCGGGACGGATTGCGTAGGGTTGGAGTCGGACGAGGCCTCGATGGATCAGCGGGAGCGAGCATAATAAAACGAGAGAAAGTACGTGTATACAAGGGGTCGGTTGAGCGACGCGCAGTATACGTGGTCGTGGGTTGCCTGCAGATGCGAAGCTGCAAGTGACAGTACGTCGTGCTTGCATGTACCATGTGAGCTGCCCGAGAATCGAGGGCCCTCAAGATTTGGTGGCGGTCGAAGATGCGGCCTCGAGACCGTTGAGGATTTCGCGACCCAACGTCGCGGTCATGTAGGCGGATCCGACAAGCCAAGCACCGCTGGTGGAATGCATGTGTCAGCCGTGTGTGCGTGTCAGATTAAAAAAATAATAGACGGGGGGAAGGGGGTGGGTTGCAGACTTGGGGATAATGTAGAGGTAGATGAGATCGACGAAGGGGTTATGGCCGACGTTGTCGAATCCGCTGTAGTATTCGTGCATCCCTTTCCCGATAGGACAAGTATGAGCGTCAGCGCAAAGCAGGTAATGGAGCATCAGAGGAGGCCCAAGGGTCAACGTACAGTAGAGAAGGGTCTTGCTCAAGGTCATGACGGCGGCACTGAAGCCGAGGAGGACGGCTCGGGCGCCGGTGCGGCCGGTGACGGTCCATGGACGGCGGCTGCCGGCGGCGAGGGCCGAGGGCGCGCCGGCAGCGGTGTAGCAGAGCCAGAGGTAGGACAGATACAAGAGAGTCTCGACCAGGTTGAGGAAGGCCTGAGAGGCGGGGAACCCGGAGCGAGCGTGGAAAGCCTTCCAGCCGTAGACGTGGTCAACCTGGCCGTAGAGCGTGTAAGGCACCCAGAGCGGCCAGTGGGCGAGGCCGCCGGCCATGGTATGCGGGCGGCCCAGGACGTAGGCTGTGTCCCAGACGACGAGGGGAAGCGAGACGGCCATCCAGAGAGCCATGGCGCGCGAGGGGGAGTGCGACCAGGCGGAGGGCGGGAGCGGAGGCGGAGGCATGGCGGCGGGCGGGGGCGACGAGGAGCGCCGGCGCGGCTTCCGGCTGCGAAGGGCCCGGGCCACCGTCGACGATGCCGTTGCGGCGTCCGCGGCGCTGTTTCCGGCGCTCGAAAAAGAGCGCGTGTTCACCATGGCGCGAAAGGGGAGAGCGGCGGGGATGCACGTATGGGATGGCTTGGGACGATGGAAGCGATGGCGGCGTCGTGCGAGAGGGAGGATTTGGAGCAAAGGGTGGAACGAAGCGCGGGGGGGCGGGCGCATGTTACAGGAGGCAGCATGCACGGTGTCGATAGCAGGTTAACAAGCAAGCGGTGGTCATGCGGTGAGCGAGCTATTAGTCGACTAGCCGAGTTACGCGCCACGGCAAGATGGAGGCGCCTCTACCGGGTAAAGGTCTCGCCGCCGGCGGCCAAGATAGTCCGTCTGCGCGGCGGTGGAGGCGCGGCCCAAGGCCTGGTTGCGATGTGCGGATAGCGGCCAAAGCGGCGGATCAGCTCCATGTGCCTCCGCTCAAAGTCGACGGAGTTGTCGACGAGGCTGGTGGCGGCGGCGACGTCGGCGCGCACGTCGCGGACCATGGCCTCGTACTCGCGCAGCGCACGCTCGTGGTCGGCGAGGCTCTCGGAGTGCATGAGCGGCAGGTAGAACCACGGCCGGTACTCCAGCCGCCAGCGGATCTGCGGCGAGCGGCGGGGATGTCGCGCGCCAGCGCCGCCTGGGCCACCTCACGTGCCAGCGGGTCGAAGGTGTCGAAGACGGCGCCGGCCGCGTCGCCGCGGTAGCAGTTGCGCGACAGCTGGTCCAGCAGCAGGATCAGGTGAAGCCAGTCCAGCGCTGTGCGCGGCGCCGCCACCCCGAGCACATCGTCGCCGCACGTCGCTCCGCTGCGGCGGATGGCTTCGAGGGCGAGCGAAAAGCGTTGCCTGGGGGGCCCGACGTGGAGCGCTCGTCAGCCCTCAATGCCCATTATGCCGGGCTTTCGGGCGAGTCGAGGAAGAGTGAGAGAGGGAGAGAGGGAGACGACTTTGCTTTGCTAGAACTACACGCAGGCTCGGTCCATCTCCTCGCTCCTGTGGAACCATGGCTTGCTCTCGGCCTCGCTGGGCACGACTAGCGACTCGGGCCGGCGGAGATGCTCGAAACAGAAGTCGCCGACCATGCCCAGCAGCGCGTGCGTGACGTGGCCCTGCAAGCCTTTGCGCGCGCTTGTCTGCGGGCCCCGAGGAGAGCCCGGCCGAGGCGCCGCCACGTCGCTGCTCGGCCTTGCCGCGAGCAGAGGCCGCAGAGGCGAGGGCGGCCGGCGAAGCTGCGCCGTCGCGACCGACGAGAGGGCCGGCGGCGGTGTCGGAGGCATCACGTGGTGCGACGCGGACGCTGCGAGCGGCGGCAAGATGGCAAGCTTCCCGACAAGACAGACCCACGACAACAGCAAGAGTTGGGAGGCAGAACGCGTTTTGATGTTGGATGAGAGAGCGGCGCGACTCCCCCCGTCTGTCAGCCATGTCGACCAGGCTGACCAAGTGTCTCACATTTGCTTCGCTTTTCCGCCTTGCTAAACCAAGACCGGTCATCGGCGGGAGCAGGAGCAGGCCTCTTCTGGCCGCTTCCGCCACCCACTGCGGGTTTGCCATTGCCGGACGCGGCGCCCTTGGGGGCAGGAGGCTGTTGAACGGAGCCGGGGCGGCCGACTTCTCCCGACGCGATGGGGGAAGGGCCGATTGACGCGATGAAGACGATGTTGGAAGCCACGGCGGCGCCTCCGGACGGCTCGAGATTCCGGATGCTCTGGATGAAGTCCTCGGAGACGGGATCGGCCCTGGTTATTTCTTGCTGGGGTACCTGCTCGAAAATGGCCTTGTGCGTGAGTACGCCACCCGAAGAGCACGGCTGGCACTGGTTGATGTCGATGATGGAGTCGCTCTTCTGGACCTGCTCCTGCGGCAGCTGCTTGGGAGCCACGTCCTGCAGCGGCGTCAGCGGGCCGTGGAGCTAGCTGCACGAGAAGCGGCCGCCCTCGAGCTTGATGACCATCTGGATGGCCTGGTAGCCCATCCAGACGTTCACCTGACCGTCAGCGGGCTGCTGGTCGGCAGGAGACGAGGGGCTGGCGGCCGGCTGCACGGCG
>KN173741.1:643763-667105 GCA_000758425.1 Nilaparvata lugens yeast-like symbiont | reverse complement strand
TAAAGCGGGCGTCGCGCGCCCATCGCACCCGCTCGACCACGTCCACCAGGCTGTTGGCCGCGCTGCCGCCGGAGAAGACGACGAGGCCGGAGCGCTCGCCTGCCCGTCCGCCGCTGAGGCTGTCGGGCCTGAGGCTGTCGAGGCTGGAGCGGAGGGCCATCATCAGTCGTTGCCTGGAATTGGGCCGGGTTTCGCATCGGAGGGGGCGAGATTCGTTTTCGGCGTCACACCACAACACTCACCACGCGGTTGATTGATGGCGATGCTCGTGTTTCGCTTCCTCTCTCTCCCTCTGTCTCTCCCTCCCTCTCCCTCTTGCACTCTCAGCTCGCGCCTCAATCTCCCAAAGCGCGTTTTCCCCTTTTCCCTTCTTTCGGAGCGGTGGCTGATCCGAGCCGGCGGTCTCGGCCTGGGAAAGAAAATGGGGCAAATCCCGGCGAGGAAAGGGCCAGTTTGTTACAGTTTCGGGCTGACCCGCCAAGTGGAGACTCCAAATGGAGACACCAAGCACAGGCTGGCTGCCTTGGTCCATAGCTGCGTGCTGTGTCATCATCGTCGACTTAACTAAAAGTTAATTGCGTTCCCTTTTTCCACGCTCCCAAAGGCCCAAAGGGCCCAATTGTATACATTGTGAGATCCGAGTTTCTCAAATTCTCTTCTACAGCTTTCACCCTTTCACCCTTCCGCGTTCTCTCTCCCTTCCCCCATCTCTGCTTCGCCATGTCCAACCGAATGTCCAGCCGACTGTCCACCGCGAGCGACGTCGCAATGGCCCCGTTATATCCAGATGAACCGCTCTTGCCCCGTCCCTTTGCGCACATTTCCGTCCGTCCGCGGTAACAAAACAAGACGTGCCGTAAAGTATGGCCAGTAGCTCTCCGTCACCGCCTGTCCTATTCCCTTCACTCCTCGTCAAGACTTCCCATGGCCCATCCCGCCTTCGCCGCCTTTCTTGCTCAGCTTCACATTGAGCTTGCTGAGCCTCTCGCGCATGCTGCCGTGCTTGCCAATGCCCGGCGTCATCTCAGCGTCACCCGCATTGTCATCCTTCAATGAACCTCTGTCGAGGCTGTCTTTGCCCGGATTGCTGCTCCGCCCTTCCTCGCCCACTGCCGCCTTCTCGTGCGCGCCGTCTGAAGACTGCGCTCGGAAGATGCTGTGCCGGAGGGCGGGCCCCTTGTTGGGGCTGCGTCGGTGAGTGGCCGTCGCATCCTCTCCGGGGCTGGCCTTGTCTGTCTCCGACGCCGCCGGCTCTACCTCCTGCTTCCGGCCGCCGAGGAAGCTGAGTCTTGCGCCGCGTTGCCGCAGCGAGACCCGCTGCCCTACAGAAGCCTCTTCTCCCTTGGCTTCGTTCAGTGGGCTCGCAATGTTCGGCCACTGAGGGCTCGCTTCGCCCGAGGGTAGCGAGCCCCTCAGCGCCGTCGAGGGCGTCGATACCCGCCGCTTCGCACGGCGACGTGGGTGGCGGTGGAGCCAACATGGCAATCTCCGGCTCAAACGTCATTTCGAAGTCTTGCCAACGATCACGTTAGTCATGCCACTTCCTTGCCTCACGAGACCTTGCCCAACTTCGCTGCTTACGTTTGTTGAGCTCTTCATGACCTTGAGACAAGAGCTCCTTTTTATTTCACGCAAACAGGGCCAGGCAGCGCTTGATGACCATGGCGTGATCCAAAAGCGCCATTCGTATCGCCATATCCCTAGGCTCGAGCTCTGGCTCGGCCTCCTCGACTTTCTCTTCGCCCTCTCCACTGCTGGCGGCCGCCGGTAGCAGTTTCCGGAAACAAACCACGATATGCTCCGATGACGGGCTGAACGAGGCGGCAACCGAGTCCAGCAGCTGCTGCGCGCTTTCGTCGTCTTCTCTCTCGCCGAAACGGCGCTCGAGTGCCGTCATATCCTGGGTTTTGCGCGTGATGCGTTCCAGGCCCGTCTCGTGGGCTGTGAACCTGACCTCGTTCACCTCGACGATTTCGCTCCGCCGCAGCAGGGTCGGAAAGGGCTCCGCCGTGGCGAGAACCGTCTTTTCCGCAAAGTGAACCTCCGCCGGCCCCGAGGTCATGCGCCGCGACGTGGTGGAGAAGGTCTGCGGGTGCGATGACAGCAGGTAGTCGCGCACCGCTTGTGGCACCCGAGCCCTCCGAAAGATCGGATGCGACAGGTCGCGACGCGGGCTGACGGACGACACGAGCAGGAACTGCCCTTCGACCTCGTCCACGTCTCCAGTAGTGACGATGTGCGCGGACGGATATTGCTCTTGCATCCGGTCCGTAAACGCCGACGCCCGCTCTGCCGACGATGCCTCGTAGACGAAACCCTTGTCTCGCATGCTTGGCGGGAAACCGAGCCCCTTGTAGACGACCTTGAAGTACCGAGGTGTCGACTTTTCGCTCTTGCATATCTTCTCGTAGACGCTCGCAATCGCCCGCTCCGTCCGGGTCAGCTTGGCGAAATCGAACACGTTGCTCTCGTATTGCGACTGCAGCTCTATATGCCGTCAACGCGTTGCTCCATGATTCGCCCTCCTCGAAGTGTCTGATCATGCTAAAGTAGATGTTCTCCTTGCGCTCGAACTGCGTCTGTGCGGCGAGGCTTGGCTCCGTCAATGCCGGCGTCTAGCGCGTAGGGTCCCAATCGTACAGTTCGGCATGCAAGTGCAGGGCCAGGCCCGCTTCCGCGTGGTTGCCGGCCGCCGCCTGGAAGCTTGCCAGTTGATGAACGTAGCGAATGAAGATTTCTTCCTTCTGCATATCTCGCAGGAACTCCATCAGCCGCAGCTGGTTGATGATGCTGGTTGCCTTGCTGTTGCCCTCGCCGCTGTGGACAGCAACCAGCAGGTCCAGGAACTCGTAGAGCGTGCCGGCAAGCTCCTGCACGGCCCGGTACAGCGGTTCGTCCGGGAGCTTGGCTAGGGGTTCGAATCGATCCATCAGCTCACTCACGAAGAGCTTCTGGATAAAGCTTTCCGTCAGCGGCTTTGACTTGAACAGGTGATCAGGCAATCGATCATCTCCGTCTGTACTACCGTCAGGTCCTCGCTGAGGGTCCACTCTCCGACGATCATTGTCTGTAGAACCTCGACGGCCATTTGGCGGAGTCCCTCGTGCACACTCAAGCAGAGCTCGACGATGGGCCCGACCAGAGCGGGGACGTACTAGACCTGGAAGCCCCCGATCCGGGTCAGTTTGAAGCGGCCGCGCTCTTCTGGGCTCATCTCCCACCCGACCGCCTCCCAGGTCTTGCGTAGCAGCTCGGCCCCGTGCTCACGCACGTCTCCGGTAATCTTCCATACGGCGCGTCGCTTCTGCTCGGGGAACGTCTCCAGCGCCAAGCTTGTGCTCCCGACCAGCCTGAGAAGGGTCATGAAGAATAGCTTCCACAGCTCCGTGTTGAAGCTCTCGGCCTCTTCCGGCTCGGGAAGAAAAGACTCTAGGAGAATGCCGGCCACTTAGTGCAACGTGCGCATCGTTGACTTGTGGTGATAGATGCGGACGCTCAGCCACCCAGGTGGGAAGGCGTCTCCCGCGAGGATGCTCATGTGCACGCGCAGTAAATTTTCCACAATCACGGCCAGGTCGCCGTTGGCCAGTTTCAGCTGCATGCCTGCCGAGGAGGTCGATATTGCCGACAGGACGGCGGACAGCTCGGTCAGAGCCTCGTCGTGAGCGAGCTCCCCAGGCGTGGCCTTGGAGGAAAAGGGGTACGCAGTGGGAAGAAGAGAGAGCCGATCGCGGGCCTTGTGGGGCGACGAGAGTATGGCCAGGTAGGAGTCGGTGATCCTCGGGACATGATCCGGTATTTCCGGTCTCAGGGTGTCGACCTGGCTGGCGATGACGGAGCAGCATAACCGGACTTGGTCCCGCCACTGATCGCTGACCTCTTCGGTGTGGCCCCAGTGCGGAGCGATCCAGCGAACCGTGTTGGCGCAGAGGACCGACTTCTGGTCAGCGTGCGCAAAGAAGCCGAGTTTCGAGTAGTTGATGATGAGGACGAGTTTTTAAAGAATCAGCTTCCCCTTGACTTGCGTGCACGAGTCCATAAAGTCGATGGCAATGTGCAAAATTTCCTCGGTTGTCAGGAGTTCGGTGAGCTCGGGCAGCCAGGTGTGGAAGTGCTGAACGGCCAAGGTTTGACTGCCGACCAGCACGGGACTCGGGTTGCGCATCATTGCGTCAAGCGCCTTAAAAATTGTCCGCAACTGGCGCGTGAATCCCTGCGGAGAGGACGTGATTCCTATAACGGCCTCCTTGGCCTTCATCTGCTAACGGGCATGCGCGATGAACTTGATATGGCGTACGACCTTGAAGGTTGCCCTCAGGTTGCGCGCCGTTTCCGGCTCTGTCGGATTCTCGAGAAGCCGCGTCAGGGATCGGACCAAGCTCATGGTGGCAAAAGGACACTGGAATTGAGCCTCGGCATACTGGTCCACCAGGGGGCCGAGATTGAACCTCCGATCGTGGATGATGCCGAGAACGCGGACCAAAGCCTTGAATACGAGGTCCTCGAGCTCGTCGTTGCCCAAGTGCTCGACCAGAAAGCCGAACAGGCCGTCCAATACGTGGCTAAGCAATTTTACGACTTCGATCTCGGGCACGAAAATCAGCTGTCTCAGAACTAAGGTCACATCGTCTCGCGATAACTCCTTCCATTTCAGAAACCCCAAGATGGCTCGATATTGAGAGAACTTGGTGCTGCAGAGAAAGGAGCGGACCACAAGGGTTGCCAGTGATCCCGTCACCTCGGCCGAATGCTGGTCCTTGCCGCGAGGGGCCCACGTCAGTGAGAGGTAGCCCCCTTTTCCGGATGAACCGACCTGTGAAGTCATCGTGTTCTCGTCCAGCTTGTAAAGTAACAGTCCGTGTCTGCCGTCGCAGATAAAGGCCTGCCGATCCCACAGAGGCATATACACTACGGCAAACGGGGGTTTGGGGCTCTCGGACAGGAACATGACGACGTGAGCGGTCGGGACGTGCTTTGGCGACAGCGACAGTCGCAGCGTTTGGTTCCACGACTCGCCTCTGTCCGCGGCTACGGACTTGAAGGTGGTGACGGGTTCCTTGTTGGATGAGGCGAAGATACAGTTTTCAAACCGCTGGCCAGACGATCCATGGATTTCTAGGGTGATTTGCAGGTTGGTGCCCTGCAAGGCGGGTGACATGGCGGTGGCGCTTCCGCCATACCTGAAGAGAAGATTTTGGCGAGCCAGTGTAGCGATGTCGACGGTCAAATAGATGTCCGACCTGGGCTTCACAGGTGCGCCGGCGAAGCCTATCCTGCTAGTCTTGGAGACGCCGGAAAGCAGGGTGGGCGTTGCTTTGATGAGCGCGTCGACGTCGGCATGTTCGAATATCTGCAGGCAAACCTGAAACCGCTCGCCTCGCCGCGACCTCTCGAAGAGGCCACTGGGGTTCTCCAGCACCTCGGGAATGACGGAGTCCCAGTCTTCTCCCTCGATATCCTTGTCTGAGCCGCTGCGTTCTACTGGTGACCATATATTGAAGACCTGCTCAATCTCGCCCGTACGCTTCAGAATGGCGTTGAGTTTCAAGAGGCCGACGCCCACCGTCCGCTGAACGGAGTGAGAGGCAGCACCGACGGAAGTGTTTGTCGAGCCTGCCGTACTGGGGGGCACGTACCCGTCACGGCTCTCCAGCCCCGAGGTTGACCGAGGATCCTCGTGCTGTTCCGACAGCGGCTCCATTCGGGACGTGCCGTAGCCTCTGGGAAAGGTCGAACGGCTGCTTTTGTCGCCCCACATCAGGCTTCGCCTGGACGGCTTGCCGGAAGCGCCCGTGTAGGTGGACTTGGTGTTGTCTCTTGATTGGCCATGATCCGTGGCATTGCCAGAGCGAGAAAAGGGCCTCTGAGCGACGATTTTCTGGGATGCCAGGACCCGGACTACGAGATAGAGCTCCGAGTCGGCGGATGAAGCGTCGCCCACGTCGTGGGTTGAAAGGTCGGTAAAGAGGGTCCTGGTCGAGTCCTGGAAGAGACCCCTGATTGTGCCGCCGGGCGGGATGTCGACGCTGAAGCATTTAGACAGGCTGAAAAGTCCGCCTTGTGGCGGCCTGCTAGCCAAATACACCATGAGCGAGACTTCCTCCGTCGATGAGCCGGCAAACCCTTTGACCTCGAGCAGGAGATGATGCAGGCTACATAGCTCGACCGCGGGCTGGCAAGGTTCCTCGAGCAAGCTCATTTGTGACTGGAGTGTGGTGATTTCGACGGCTGAATCGTCGCCCGTCAGAACCCGACCGCGGGCAGCCGAATCCCGGACGATGACTTCGCCACCGCACAGCTTGTTGAACTTGACAAGATCCCAAACCGTTTGTTCCCGTAGTTTTCGGTACTCGTGATCTGTCAAGACGTTGTAGAGAAACTGCTGGCGATGAAGGTTGAGTCGGGTGATGAGTTGCGACAGCTTGTCCAGGTCGGCGTAGTTGCACGAAAGGAGCAGTTCGTGCAGATGGCGGCAATGTCATTCTCGCAAGCAGGACGCAATCTCGTCTATGAGAGGTTCGGAGATGGACGTGGGCGTCTCGTCGCCGATCTTGAGCATGGGTACTGGCGCAGCCGGTCGAGGCGCCTGAGGATCCCTCTTTAGGGGAACGGACAGCTTGCCAGGGATGCCATTGGAAAGCTCGGCGAGGGGTTTTCTCCCACGGCTCAAGCTAGGCGACTCGTCGTCGTGCTTGTGTCGGGTTGGAGAGTTTTCATTCGTGATGCCGCTCTTGGCAGAGTCGCTCGCCGGCCGGTTGTGCGCGGATTCGACGTCTCGGTCAAGGTCGTCGGTGCCGAGCTGCGGCTCGTCGGGCTCACCAAGCAGCTCTCGAACCTCGACGCAGCTGCGCGGAAAGATACCGCTGAAGACGCGAGCCTCAAGGGTCTGGCCCTTGACCGAGGTGAGGCTGGCCAGCAAGCTGGGAGGGGCAACGAGATATCCTCGTAGCTAATGGCCATCGGGCGTCTCCTCGATGATGTAGAGCTCATCGCCGATCTCGAGCGGCAGGTCGGCGGGGCCTTGGGCGGCGAAGGGATAGGTCGCGACAGCGAAGGAAATTCGGGGAAGAGGCTGCCAGGGCATTGAAGGTCGAGGTTCGGCGCTCCGAAGCGCAACACAAGCCAGGACTTAGCGTATAGGGCGGCTTCCGAGCCTATCGGAGGCGCGGGGCTGGCTGGTGGTGGGTGAGGCCTGGAGTCGGGGCAAAGCCGTGCTGAGGATAGGCGACATCAAGAGGTCAAGACGGAGGCTATCGGCGGCTGGCGACGCTTCTCGAGGGTGTATGGGGTGATCGTGGCGGAGACCTGGGTCGTCAGCGGGCAGGTGAAGGCGACGGCTCAAGAATTGGGGGGTCTGGCCGCTCAGCCAGCCCCTGAGTCCAGTTCGACTGATCCTCGAGCTGGCCCTGTTGCCTGACCTCACCGTCCCGGACTGGGCTTCGATGTACAGGCTGGTCGGCCAACGGCGTAGCGAGTGGTGAACCGGCAGGGTTCGGCACAAGATGTGCGGACTTGCTTCTTCCAGCGGCTGCAGCGGCACACGCACGACGGCAGAACGAAGGCAAAGTCGGGAGAGCCGGTCAAGACAGAGGTCGGTAGCGAGACGCCGCTCTGGTGCGGTCAGATCGACGCAGACGCAAAGCGAGGGGAGGGAGAAGAGAGCGAGAGCGAGAGCGAGAGAAAGGGGGAGGAAGGGGGGGAAAGAGAGCGAGGTGGAGGTAGAGAGCGAAAAGGTCCAGCTCGACGAAGGGGAGGGGAAGTTGGCGCGGACGCCCGCGGCGAGGCTGCTTAGCCGCTGCCACACGAAGGGGGCTGATGTTTGCAGGGCACGGTCGCTGTCGTTGCTCCTCGAAGACGCCCTGGTTGCTCCCACCCTGTTGGAAGACGCGTAGGGCGACTTTTGCGGGTCCCGGGAACCTTGGCTGCGCACTGCCCCTAACCTAGAGAGGGTCAGTAATATCTGCCCTGGGCACGAGATTTCCTCTCAACCCGTCGCCAGTAACTAGTCAATTGGCTGTGTGCCTGGCAGAACAATTGCTTTGAAGTTTGGTAGTCCGCTAGCAGCAGCAGCAGCAGCAGCGGCGGCGGCGGCGGCAGAAGATGGAATTCACCGGGCGAGGCTCATTCCTTTTTTTTCTTTTTTAGCCATGCCCTGTTTTGTACCTTCGTCGGCCGAGATGACGATCAGCATGAGAAAAGGACCCCTTCAAACCTCTTTGGGCTTCGCTCAGTCCACCCCGTGCGAGCCGCGTACGGCCGGCCGCTCGGGATTGCCTTGACATCAAGGCCGACGGTACCAAATGTGGAGTGGCTGTGAATTCGTCGTCTCGCCACTATTTCAGCTACGCCAGCTGCTTCTGCCTGGGGGGATTTTTGCAGACCGTCCGTTGAACATTCAGCCACCAAGTAGAAGTATCTTCTGAATCGCTCCCCTGGTCATCCACTCGGAGCCTCTTCCGCGGCCACAGCCCGCGATTCTGCTTGTCCATAGAGGCTACGCTTCGCGTATCATGACAACTCCGCACATCAATCTTTGGCAATTTCACTTCGTACGAACGTCCTTGGTGCACACAGTGTAGCACAAAGTTAAGCGCCTCGCCTCTCCGCTCGGGCTTTGCATATCCACGCGTGCGCGCCCTCAATCCCACCCCCCCTTTTATCGGTCCTTAGCGGACAGAGCATGCCATTTGAGCAGCTGGCGTCGATGTGTGCGAAATGCACTAAAGCCAGGACAATAGCGTCTTTTGCGCATCCTCGGGCCATCTACATCTCCAGTGTATCATTGACTATCATAGCGTTCCAGGTCTCCCTGAGATGCAATGACCGCTGCCCCGCAAAACCCCATGTTTCGGCATTTGACTGCTTCATGTCACAGTCCACGAGGGGCATATCCGTCCCACAAACATTACCATGAGTGTCGAATAACGTCATCGCTGTACCTGGACCGTGTGACCATGACGGCCCAGAAACTGCTGAATCGGCCCGTGCGGCTCCTTCCTGGACATCGGAAGCTTGGCAGGGCGCGGCACTTTGTGAACACACCAGGCGCGTGGTTCCCAAGCTATAAAACGATAATAGCAAGGAAGCTCGGGAGCTTCAAACTGCCTCGACCTCCACTCCACGACTTGTCGCTATTGATATGTCAGATCATCGGTGGATACTGAGGGGTATTGGGCTCTTTACAGTAGTTAAATACCATGCGAGGGATCCACTGAGCCTCGAATCTGCGAGACAGAGTAGTTTCCTTTACGATAATTGCACTCGACCATCCTTTCCACGCATTGATGCGTTTTTTTAGGAGGTGATTAGGTTAATATCCACGTCGCCGTTGTGTGACTTTGGGATCAAAAAAATTACGCTCCACGCCTTCCATTGGTCAGGGTCTAGAAGGCCGTCGTCTCCCTCGGAAGCGAATCAGCCATTTCCGATTACAGACCCTGGCCGCTGACCAGGAGCTTCTGCTAGGCGATGTTGCTGGTGGTGGATTTATTAACGTCGTGCAGCACGTGTCTATGCACGTGCGCCATCCCGTTAGGGCAAACGATGCGGGAGCACGCGCTAATCGCGTCTCCCGGTTTTCGGTCGGCTATCTCACAAGCCAGCAGGTTGTCGAAAGAGGTTCGGGCCCGTCAATTCAGGCCGACCCTGTCCGCAGCACCATCATGGGTGCGCGTATGTTTAGGACTTCCGCCGCTCCCTCTTCGTCATGTTCCCAACCGGAATTCTCCTCCACTCCCTCTGAAGCCTGGGTTGGCCCTCTCCCCCAGGTCCGGTGCGTCCGACGCCCGCAAGCCGTCATACGAAGGATCGTGAAAAGCCAGGGAAAACTTCCGTGGGAGAAAACCTGGCGAGGTCGGGTTCATGAGCAATACCTTTCGGCACAGTCGGACCAGTGAGGTGTTACATCGGCGGCGACGAGGTTGGGCGGTAAGCCGCTCAATCGTGGCGAATGCACGAGTTGAGCATGTTCGGGTCCCGGGGGAAGAGAGTGGTGCTGGTGGTGTTGAGGTCGAGGGCCAGCTGGCTTCGCGGAGTTGTGGCGTGTTAGTGTAGCATTGTGCACAGCATACTGGCACTACTGAAATCTAATAGCAGCGAGAAGCTGAAAAATTTTTCGGGGGAGGGTTGGACTTGGAGCGGCATGGCATCGACAACCTAGTGCGTAGTTCCCCAGATGACGTTGTCGTTGCACGTGCGAGCTAGGGTACTTTGTAAGGTGTACTTCCGTGCACGCACATACTTGGTATGTAGTGCAGCTTTCGATGACTCAGCGAATCCGCGCGATGGCACGGGCCCTCGTCGCTTGACCGTACATGGACAGTATTGCCTCTTACGGGAGAGGATGAGGCTTTGTACCCCGCTTTCAGCAGAATGACGCGCAAGCTCGCCATTGACGGGGGTGCTTTCTTGGAGTCCAGGGTATCGATTCATCGGGATATGGACGGACTTGCAGGAATACTTACTGGTGGTGGATTTCCATCGACCCATCTTACGTATCCAAGGCACGCACGGGATACGGCAGATGGATACCTGAAACTCAATGGAGTCTCGGGGGAAGAGAGTGGTGCTGGTGGTGTTGAGGTCGAGGGCCAGCTGGCTTCGCGGAGTTGTGGCGTGTTAGTGTAGAATTGTGCACAGCATACTGGCACTACCGAAATCTAATAGCAGCGAGAAGCTGAAATTTTTTTCGGGGGAGAGTTGCTAGAGAGGCAATGCTGCATTTCCGAGCATATTTCGGGGCTCGTCTTATATGAGCGAGGTGACATGTGATCTCAAGTAGTACATGGAAAAGTCCGGGTGAACGGTATATATAAATGATTCAAGAAGGCTGTGAGAAGGGACCTTTCAATCGAATCACGGGTTTTGCTGTGTCGTATTTCGGATCACGTGTTCCCCAACCTGTTTACACTGTAACTAATGGCCAGGTAGGTGGTCCTCCGCGTATATGGAAGGAATCAAAATCAATCGACTTCTTCCCCGAATACCCGTATCACTGGGTCCAGTATACAGCCTACCGACAGGTTTAAACAATAGCATTGGTTTCCTTACAGTGTGACTGGCAACTTGGAGAATGCGGAAAGCGTCCTTGTGACCAAGTGCCCAATACTCGGCCACCGGAAGGGTGATGTTAGTATCGCAGGGAATATGCCTAGCACTAGTGCAGCGAAGTCAATCAGTACGTCTTTTTGTCGTCTTTTTGGAGTGTGCGAGAGAGAGAAAGAACAGAAACAATAGATACGGAGAAAACGGGACCCCGTATACGACCCGCCCAATTCATCCGCCCTCTTTAAATATTCATGCATGCCGGCAGTGGCTAACGATTAGACAGTCACAGTCACTCTGGTAAATACAATCAATAAAAACCCAAGCTGGGAGTATATAGGGCCACTAGGTCGCATGCACGTGAGGCGAAGGAAAAGAGGAGTAAAGACTGATGACCGGTTGTCGGGCGAGTCTCCAGAAGGATTACGTACAGCAGGTGTTCAAGAACGATTTCTCGGAAATTTGACACCACGTTCCACGAAAATGGATGAGGTACCGGGATGAAGTCCTCTGGACGTTTTCGCACATACATGCCCTTGATCCCTGGCCGATGACTCGTATGGGAACCCCTTTAAGCCTGTAGTGAAATATGCTAATCCCCCCACGGGGTTTAGGACTCCTCTAGCCTCAGCGATGCTGCCGTGTCATTGTGTGGTAGAGTGTATCGTTGTACGACATACTATGACGTCTCCAAGATACAAGGACGAGAAGGAACAAATACGATATAGAGCAGCAGAGAGCTGGTTTCATGTAGCTAGATATATAAGACATGCTTCCCGAAGATTCCACCTCGTCTATGTAGGACTTGTGGAGGAAGCACGGGCCAGATGCAGGGAACAGGGGTGTTAGTTGGGCGAGAGCTGGGCCTGAGCTTCGACAATGCATGGGTCCCTTCCAGCAGAGGAGGCCTTTCCAAAGATCACAACGGTTCTAAAAATTGTCCTCTCTTCCGACAAGAGGGGATTGACCGGTGGAGGCGGACAGGGCGTTGCAGCGAACGAGCGTCATGACGCCGCTTCTCAAGGAGCGATGCCTGCCCCCAGAGCTTAAGTTGTTTCTTTGGCGCGCTATCGCCGAAGGGGGGGATCGGCCGGATGCGGAGGAACAGATCTGCCGAGCGCCAGGGCGAGGCGCGCTTCCCGTGACCCCATCGGATTCTAGCCACATTGCTGGAAATAGCCGTCAGCCGCGCAGTAGACGAGCAAAAAACCTCGCCGCAAGCTCCTCAGCACTCATCGGGCGCCATTGTCCAAGGTCAGCCGCGAAGCCCTGCTCAGTGTCGACCTTTTGGAGGCGATCCACGTGGGTGGTACACTCGATGACGGCGACGCCGCACCAGTTGCCTCTGCTCGCCGTACCGCACCGGACCGCCAGCCCGCGCACGCCGCGGTCGACTTGTTGAGGGCTATTTTTTGCAGCGCGCTGCTTCCAGCGTGGTCTTTGAGAGCTTCAGAAGACGTTCTATGCGTGTGCTTCTAAACGCCGGCCCGGCCGCGGTGATCTTGGCCGTGGCGGCCATGGCCAGCGCCGCCGACACTGCGAGGTCGATGACGACATCATGGGCGCCGGCGTGCACGGCGACCTCGTCTACCGGGAGCGGAGCCTTCTTCGACTTGCGGCCAGATACGGCGGAAAAGACTGTGGCTGGAAAAGGACGCGGGATTACCGTGTCCAAGGACTACCATGCCAGGGGCTACGACTATGGAAAAAACTTCACGCTCAATATCTGTGGGTCCGTGGTAGAGCCCGTGACGGACGTGGTGGGCGTGAAGAAGCATCTTTGGGCCAATGTCAGCGCATATTACGTGGATCATGGTAGCGTCTACTCGACAGGGTAGGAGCACCGCCTCTCGTGGCCCTTCCTTCCTCTCCCTTTTCCCCTCTGGGCCGCTCCGTCGACTGACGCGGCAGCCGGCACAGTTCCGAGGCCATGGACTTGCGCAGCCGTGGCCGTAAACTGGTCTTGCAATACGCCGGTGGCTCTCCTTGTGGCGATAAGTCGACCAAGGATGCCGGCTCAGGGCAGCTAGCTCACCTAGCCAAGCCTTTGGCCGACGACGCCAAGGACACGGACAAGGACACGGACAAGACGGCGGCTAGGCAAAAGTCGACGACCATATCTTTTCTCTGCGATCGAGATCCTGGAAACTCGCAGGCCAGCGTGTCCTATGTTGGCAGCGATCCAGATGAATGCGCCTACTTTTTCGAGGCCCGCTCCGTCCACGCTTGCGCTCAGGCCGAGCCGCACAAGCCGGGCAGCGTGGGGCCGGGCAGTGTGTTCGGAATCATTCTGCTCATCGCCATCCTAGTCTACGTCCTCGGCGGCGTCTTCTACAACCGCACCGTCGCCAACGCGCGCGGATGGCGCCAGCTGCCCAACTACAGCCTTTGGGCGGGTATCTGGACCTTTATCGCAGTGCGTCCTCTCCCTGGGATGTGACCGTGTCGGGAAGGCTAACCTGGCGATTACTCGGCCTGAAGGGCATGTTTATTTGGCTCATATCGTCGTGCTCCCGCCATCTGCCTAGTAGACGTGGCTACAGCCACCTCAATTCAAACGCAGGCGGCCGACACAGAAACTCGGACGCCGAAAATCGGCTGATTGATCAGCTGGATGAGGAGTGGGACGACTAACTCGCGGTCTCCAAACCCCGCGGGCTTTTTTTTCACCTTACCAATTCATGGCCGTATCGGCTTGCGTTGTTTTTCATAGGGCCTCTTGGTTTTCTTCCTCCCCCGGTGTTTGGTTTTATTGACTGGCGTTGAGGTTATATAACAGATACCTTGGAAGGGAGTTTTCGCGGGTCAGCAACAAGCAGGCAGGGGAATATGGCCGTACATGCATGCAGCCATTGAGCGGCAGTTTTGAGTCTGGCGCGCCATGTGTGTCCTGGTTGGCTGAGGAGCAAGTTGGCTGACACGTGAGCGCCGGTTCGTCGCCACGCGCCGTGGCCCTGCAGATACGTCTTTCCAGGTGAGGCCGTTGTCGGCCCCAGTTTGAGGTACGGCCGGGCCGGTCGGCCGTTTTCTACTGCCATTCCGGCTTGCACAGGCCGGGACGATGACATCTCGCATGAATGCAAAACAAACACCCCCCGGCCTCTTCTCTGCCTTGTTCCGGGTGAATATTCTCCGCATGTGCGTCTATCTGAGGAGGGAAGAGGGCGGAGTCATGGGCAGAAAACAGCAGGCCGCATGTTCCGAGGCCCAGCGCGCGAACTTGAGCTCTGCGAGAGCTGGCGAGCCCCGGCTATGCAGCGTGCCGGCCAGACTGACGCTAGAAGTTGAGTTGGATCGGGCAGATTTTTTGCTTGTTAGACTTTGGCGCATTTAGCTGGCTTATTGTTCTGTTTAGACATGGCTTGGACGTGCTCGACTTGTCGACTGGCTGGGGGAAGAGAGGCGCTTTTTGCTCAAGTATGTTCGCATCATGGCGAGGCATCCTACTCCTCCCTTTCCTCACACCCTTGAAGAGATGTGGTGGGTGGAAATTCTGCTGGCTCACACGTTCAGGTTCATGTGCTTGATGAAGAGACAAAGCCCGGCCGCAGCGATCTGTGCCCAGGGACAAGCCGCGGGCACGAGAGGTGAATATCACGCTGACTTGCCCAGGACAGCAGCCGACACAAGGCAGGGTGGAAAAAGAAACAGTGGCCGCGTGGACGGACCGGAAGCTGGGGAGCATGGAGCCGATGGGGGACGTGAGGTTGGTAGCAATAAAACGGACGAGGCCCCGGAGGTGGATGCGGGGAAGCGATATGGAAGCCTGCAGCAGGAGTCCGTATGGGCCATCAGATTCTGCGCCCCGGGAGGCTTGTTGGAGAGGCCAGCTTGCAGCAGAGGCCGTAGCCCCCAGACGGACCAACCTGTCAACGACGGGCGGCTCATCACTGCCATGGGAGGCGTGTGTTTCAGCATTCCAGGTTGGTCGCCAATCTGCCTCCCCTCGCCGCCCCCCCGTTTCCTCTCCTGGGAGACAGATACACGGCGGCGGCGGCGCCGAAGTTCTCTGCCTTTTCCTCTTCTTTTTCCACTTCCCCCTGTCCTCCCTCTCTTCCCCTCCCCTCCCACCCCCAACGTTTTTTTAAAAACTTCCTGCCTCTTTCTCCCTGTCTCCATCTCCCGACAAGCCAACAGCTGGAGCGGGCGTGGCTTGGCGCATGCGGCAGCGACCAAGACGAGAAAGCCTTTGTTCAAGGAGTGGCCGTCGGAGCCGTCTGCGTCAGCTTGCTGTGCGGGAGGGAGCGTGTGCGGGCGGGGGACGACGGGGAGAGGGGAGAGAAGACAGGGAAATGGGAAGTGGGAAGTGGGGCTTTACGACGCTTGCGGTGGCAGGTTCCGGATGTCGAAGTGAATCTCACCCGGCAAACGGCTCGGTCGTTGGAAGATGTGGCAGAGGGAGAGAGGAGAGAGGCCGGCAGAAGACCGGCCGTGTCGATCTCCTCGTCTTGGCAAAAACAGCGTGGAACTTCCCTACAAGGCCTCTCTCTTTCTCTCTCTCTCTCTCGCTGTCCCTCTCTCAGAGTGTGTGCGTGGCTGCGGGCAGTCTTGTCTCGGCACTCGAACGCCTCGTCCGACCCCCTTCCCAACCCTACGACAAGCTTGACCCTGCCAGCCTTCGGGCGGTGCGTTGTGTCTTGAAAGCCCTGCAGCATGGGAGACGTCGGGACAGACGACAGACCTGGCCTCTCCCCCTCCCCCTTCCGCCAACGGCGCCCAAACAGTCGGGCCGTCTCCGGGAGGAAGATGGCCGGCGGGTGGTGGTGGAGAACCTGTGGACAGGCGGAGAGGGAAAAACAAAAAGAAAGCCGAGGCAGAAAAGGGCCTAGGCCCGAGACGACATAGTGGCTGTGGCTTGATCAAGACGACGACGACGACGACAATGTCTACGGCTTAAGGGTCGCTCTGGTGGTGGACGAGGCGCAGGCCTCCCGCGTGAAGCATGATGGTTGACGCCGAGAGCTCTCTCTTTGTTCGGCGTTGAAACCAGAGAACGAAGCCGGTAGGAGAGGGAAAAGAGACAGATGGGGGGATGGGGTCGCAAAAGGGGTAAACGAGCACGGAGAAACAGCAGAACAAGCAGTCATCTCTGGGCACGCAAACCAAGCTTCCAGCACGACGCCGTCTCCAGGTTGCCCCCCCTTAACCCCCCGGGGGAGCAGGATCCAGCACGTGCCGCGTCGAGAACCGCACGGCCGGGCCGCAGACACAGACGGGGAAGTACGCCTTAGGTGACGGTCGAAGACGCGTATCCTTATCCCCATGTCTGGAGAGACTAGCCCAGCGTCGACCAGGCACGACCTTCTCTCCCATTCTGGGTCCTTCCTCTTCCTTGTAGGGGAGGGGGGGCAAGAAAGCGGAGGCGTGCAGAATCGGGGACGCCACGCGGGTCTCTGTCCGCCGGGCGCGCTCGTGTGTGTACGGCGTGCGCCAAAATGGCAACGCGGACGGTGCTTCGGTGCCAGAGACGCGTCGCATCTCTCCCCCTCCCCCCTCTTTCTATCTCTATGTCTCTGCTCGCTGCTGCATCCGTCACTTGGGCACCCCTGTTAGGCCTGCCCTGCCCTCTGTCTTTTTTTCCAGAAACACAAGAATTGGCCAGAAAAAGCCCCTCTGGTCGTTGGACTTCTGATTTCGGAGGGGGGAGGGGGGGTCTGCAGAGGAGGAGGAGGAAGAGGAGGAGAGAGGGATGGGGGGCCAAATAAATTTTCGCCTTCTCCCCGACTCTTCGCCGACGTCTTTTCTCTGCCATCCATCTCTTAAACGCAGGTCATCTCCGCCCCCATCCCCCTTTCTCAAACGGCTTCCATCATCAACATTTCATCTCATTGAGTGGTCTCCGCATCTCTCTCACGCCTATGGTGAAGACGACGGCCCGGATCGGACTTTGCCTGAGTGAGAAGCAACGCAACGCCCGGCAAGGACATCTCCGTCACGGCACTTTTTCAGGTCCGTTCATGTCCCAGAGACCAAAGCACGAGCATCATGACACATGAGACGCCCATGCACACGACATCCCCCCCCCGGGCCCCCTCCAGCAAGAAGCAAGATCTCCCCCTCTCCTGCCCAGGCTCGTCGGGCGGGAACCTGCGTCCGGCTTCCTCAATCTTTCTAGATCCACTTTCCCGTCATCTGTTCACTTCTCCCGTACCCGAAACAGAGACACGATGTCGCACCCCCTTCCCAAACGAAAGTCCTCAAGTCCTGTCCAGGCTCGGAGGGAGAAGAATCCTTCTGACGCTGCTTCATAGCTCAGTAGAACCCTCGAGGCACTCCTACGAGGCCCTTGGTAGCGTTTCGGGTGCTTTCCACGATAGAAACATTGCGTTGGAAGAGGTTAGCGACGAACCAGGCTTCTCGACAAAGAAGCCCCTTTCCCTCCCCTCCGGTGTGTGTGCAGCTCTGGCTTTGTAGCATCATGTGCTTGCAGCCCGGGTTCGCAGGCCCGTCTGGAAGGCCGAGGATGTGAGTCGGGGAGACCCAAAGACTGCTCTGCTTCTCCGCTCCCGCCTGACCCGGGCCTCCCCCCAGGTCCAACTGCTCTGCGCGGCTGTGGCCTGCCAGCGGCGCGCCAGCCCGCACGCCAAGATCTCGTAGACGGCCGTCAGCGACTTCATCTGCACCCACGGCGGCTCCTATAGGTTTGGCATTACCACCTGCAGCAAGAAGTGGAAGTCGCTGCAGCCGAGGGCCGGGCACAACGGCTAGACCTCCCCTCCCTCGCTCCCTCGCGAGAGGGACGCAACATTAACCGGCCCCGTTTTGGACGCCGCTTCGTTGTATAGACGTGTCTGCATCGGGACTCCATCGCCGAGCTTACCCTTGGATACTGACTGTGGCCATGGCCTCGCCCCCCGACAATGTCCGTCGTGTGCGTGTGCGATTGTGTTGGCGTATGACTACAGGAACACATGATGTAGGCGAAACATGATGTCTTTTCCCCTCCCCCTTCCGCATGCATGCCACGATGCTCGTGCTAACGCACCATGCCGCCCGCTCACTGTCGCTTTGGATTCTCATCCCTTCCCGTCCGTGTTCGCCACTTCGTCCCACGGTGTGCGGCATATGACGCATATTTAACGTCTCCCCCCTCCCCAAACCATCGACGGCCCTTGCTGCCCTCGATTTCTCTCCTTCCCCTCCCCTATTCCCGCTGTCCCCCCTGCATCTTCGTCTCTACCGCACGAAAAAGGACAATCATGGCGGAACAAGACCGCAAGGTTCCCAACCCCCTTTCTCCCCTCCGTCGAGCACGGCGACTGACGCGCTCTCGTTCTCCAGACCATCTCCTACACTTTCGACAGCCCGGACGCCTACCATAGCATGACAAGCACGTCACCGAGTCCGTCGCGCTCCCCCCGGTCCCCTTCCTCCGCCGTGCGCCGGCTGACTCGACGCCATCCAGCATCGTCAGCCGAGATAGTGGCGTCGCCAGTTGGATCTGCAACCGCGCGCTGCCGCCAACCTGCTTCCCACCGTAGGTCACCCCCTCCCCCAAAACCCTCTTCCCGCTCCCCGCTCTCCGGATCACGGCTGATACAAATGTCCGGTGGCCGAGGGAGGGGTACCTCAGCCCGCTGACAGTCACCGCTATCGACATGTTGAAGCAGCTGGACGGCGTCGTGGTCAAGATGCTCCCGGATAGCAAATGATGTGGCCGTCGCCGCAGGCCTCCTTGTCCCCCCACCCTCAATGTCAACACGTCTTGCTTGTGTCTTTCCTGCCCGTGCCCCCAAGTCCGTCGTCTGCCGTGCTCCCCGAGCCTCGTCCTCGGCGGCCCTCCTCCCGCGGCACACCGGTGTGGACGAGCGCGTCGGCCAGCGCCTGCGGCTCGTCGCGCAGCGCCAGCCATTCCGCCTCGGTCTTGACCAGCGCCATGCCCGCCAGCATGGTCCCGTTGACGGCCAGCCGGCCGATGACGTGGCCGTCGCTCGGGGCGCGCAGCGTGTCGCCGTCGGCCCGTCGCGGGCACACCACCATGCGGTCGGCCGTCATGGCTAGGTTGTAGCTGATGCGCGCTGCCTCGCCGTCGCCGTCGCCGTCGTCTAGGCCCTCCTCCTTGCCCCCCTCGGCCATCACCGCCGCCGCCAGTGCGTCGCATGCGCGTCCATAGAGCCTCAGGTAGGTCGCGTGCAGCTCCGCCGCCGGCATGGCCAGGCTGATGGGCTCCGACACGGCCACAAAGGACAGCCGCTCCAGCAGCTCGGCCTGCCCGGCCAGCACGCGCCAGCCCGCCGTACCCTTGTCGCCCGCTGTTGAACGAAGGCAACAGGCCGCCGTCGTAGGCCGCCAGGCAGGCCCGCCGTCGCCTCCAGGTCCGCCGCCTCCAGCAGATGCCACTGCGGCGCGAACGCCTTGGTCGCCAGGATCAGGTGCTCCGCTACCACCACGAACTTGTTGAGCACCAAGATATGCGCCGCGCCCACCTCTCCAACCACCAGCTCGGCCGCCGGGTCCGCGAACGGGTCGCTCTTCGCCTCGCCCGCCGCCGGCTTGTTAGCCAGTGCCGCAGAGTAGCGCAGTTGAAACTTGTCTTCCTTCAGCCCGGCCTCCCGCTCGAGCCTTCATGTGACATACCACCGCCGAGCCTACCGGCAGCAGCGTCACTCGGGAGGGGAAGAAGTGAAGCGCCCCGTCGCGCCGCGCCCTCGCAAACGCCGTCCGCACCACCTCTGCGAGATTCGCCGGCGCCCTGACCGCCTTGCACATGCTCGCCATCTTTTGCTGCCTGCCACCTGTTGTCTCGTGATGTCCCGGCGTCCGTGGCCTTTCTTCGGCTCGCCCACAAGTCTTGTTCGATAACCAATGAGGCCACCTTGCCTTGCTTTATACTTCGCATGACTGTTTTGCTATTCGGGCGCTTGCTTACTCAGCATACCCTTCAGCGGCACCGACACGAGCAAAACGCTAGGATTATCAAGGCCATGGACGACTGATCTGATTGGAAATCATTACTTTGACCTGATGGCCTTGGTCTTGGTTCTTTCAATCGCCTCCCTTGTCTCTGATCTTGCATGGTACAAAGTATGAAGTAGAGATATTGCTTCGACTAAAAAAATGTGAAATATGTAATCAATGTCCAAGCCAGTGTCTGCCGGTCAGTTTACGCCATGATCATTTCAGGAGGGACACTGGACAAGTTGTTCCGGGATGCCGCCACATTGCTATATTCCCCAAGCTCGCAGCTTCAAACGGAGATGCATCAAACGCGGCCAGACAAGCCATCCCTTTTACGACCTCATTATCACAGGGGACGAGCTATCGGCAAAAAAAAATCAGGATCGAGTGTCTCATCATAGCTCGCCGGGCTCCTTGTCGATGCTGGCCTTGGCAAACGTCTTATCATACGGCCCGAAAAATTCGGCCATGGTATCTTTGAGGAGCCGATCAGATAGGTCCATGTGATCTCCTTTTATGGAGCGGAAATGAAGGCCGCCCTTGACGTCGAGCGCGCGCAGGCCCAACCAGTCCTCCTTGTAGAGAAGTCGCTCGCGCAATGGAGTGACGTCGGAGCCATTGACCTCTGCAAACCACGAGCTTTGCCGAGGAATGGCTACAGAGTCCTCGTCCCACATGTAGAGAGCGAGATTGGCCAGGCCGGCCACGTTGACGCAGTAAGCGGGGTTCTTGACGGCGCGCTCATTGTTGATGTCAGCCAGAAAGTTCGACGACTCTAGGTAGGAGGCGAGGTCGGCCGCGGCGACCGCTGTGAGGGCGGCGGCCGCATGGAGAAAGCGGAGGAGAGACGGAGAGAGAGGCTGTGACCGCGCCATGAAGCTGATAGTACCAACTTTATAAAGGTGCTTGGGAAAAGGCGATTTGTCCCAGGAGGCACACTCTTTCTTATCCAGTGCTCAGCTCATTCAGCGTAGAAAGAACAAGAAACAATTGGAAAGCGTCTGGGCAGCTCGCGGATCATTGACGCACTTCGATGCTTCGATAAAAAATCTCAACTCAGCGGAAGAGTAGAGTGCGATAAATTGAGGGCATTCCAGATCACCATCCGCATTCCATCTTGTTTTCCTGACGCTTTATCTTAGACTGTATGCTTCCGCGTCGTCCGTCAGCGGCTTCGGGGCTGACAACGTGCGACGGTCTAAAGCTATTCCGCTCCAGAAACGGAACGCGCACTCGTCGACGTTGGAGCATGGACTCGTCACAGAATCCTTTTGTCACGATGCCCACGCCTTCAGCCTCATAGCGTCCTTTGGCAAGTCGCCAACGCGCTCATCCCGCGCAATTCCGTACATGCAGCACGATTAATTAATCTGCAAGTCCAAGACGGGATCCGAGCTGCGGCTTTCCCTCATCGTGATCGACCCTCTGCTACCGACATGAAACACGACGCGCCTCGGCTAGGTCGGCGACGGCATCGACAGACGCATGTATCCACCACCAGTTTCACGCAAGCGAGACTTAGAGAACCGTCCGGCCGGGCCGCGACTTTAAAAGAGAAGTGCCGCCCTACCATGGTGCTTGCTCATTGCCACAACCTACTTGCCGTCCGACGACCGACTGCTCTCCTCACCGCCTGCACCGCTTGCCTTTCACCATGAAGTCAACCGCCGCGATCATCGTTACCTGTGCATTTTTTGTCATTGCCGCTCCCAATAACTGATTCAGCTTGGAGTCCCCATTGAAGATCGACACCGATTCGCCTGTTGTTCCTACGACCGCCTAAGTCGAGTAGCATCTTTACGCGAGCGCTACACCTCTCGTACCTTGATCACCTCGTTTCTATGGGGGTCATTACTGTTCTGTAGGTACAGAGCCCATACCTCTTTCCCACCTACCCTTGGTCCGTTCCTTGCCCTCTTACCAGTGGTTTGATGAGAATGCAGTCGATAAATGTTTCGAAAGGGGAATGACGTTTTCTATGATTATAAAACTTATCTGATCATTATTATGGCTTATTGCTCGATCTTTGAAGTCTCCTGTTCAGCTCAAACTAATCATAAGTCTAATCATCGTGGCCAAAAATTACACGAGCATGAATGACCCTGTCCTCATTACAGCCGGCGCTCGAACAAGGGCGCGAGAAGCCTATTTCTGTCGAGACTAGCCACTCTTTTTGACTTGGGCGTACCGGATTCACATGAAGTTTTTGTACTTGCGCCGTTACCGGGTGCGCTCATAAAGGACCTGCTAGTCATTCGTTATCAATTAAAGTGAACAGTATCACGGGTAGGATCAACATATCAGTTTCAGCACGTTCGCTATGCAGGGCATGTACCTCAAAACTCAAGAGATCGCCTTCGCGCCTTGGGCTACGCGTATGACACAGGCAAAGGAGCCCAGACGCTGCACCGGAGCAGCCGAAGAAGAGGAGAGACAGAGGCAAGAGGACGGCGCCAAAGTCGGCGCAGGGAGCCGCAGCCCCTGCGAGGCAAAGGCTTGGAGCGAGGGAATGGGCGTCGGGGGTTCGAGCCCGCTGAGAGCCAGGTGGTCGACGTTAATTCCTCCATCATCAGCTTTGGGCTCTTCGATAGGATAGGTCAATCGCTGGCGAAACATGGTCTTCTACTGCTGTCGGATGGATGCGAAACGACGACGATCATGGCGTCTCCAACGCAAGTCCCTACTCGCTTGCATTACTGGCGGCCACGCGACACAAGCGTAGAACGCTCGGGTGGCTCTATTAACTTACCGGCCGACGGAAAGCCAAAAAGTAGATAGCGGGCGCTAGCCACACCGTGGCTGGGCAGGCGCCTTACATATTGGTAAGGCTCCATTGAGTTTCAGGTATCCATCTGCCGTATCCCGTGCGTGCCTTGGATACGTAAGATGGGTCGATGGAAATCCACCACCAGTAAGTATTCCTGCAAGTCCGTCCATATCCCGATGAATCGATACCCTGGACTCCAAGAAAGCACCCCCGTCAATGGCGAGCTTGCGCGTCATTCTGCTGAAAGCGGGGTACAAAGCCTCATCCTCTCCCGTAAGAGGCAATACTGTCCATGTACGGTCAAGCGACGAGGGCCCGTGCCATCGCGCGGATTCGCTGAGTCATCGAAAGCTGCACTACATACCAAGTATGTGCGTGCACGGAAGTACACCTTACAAAGTACCCTAGCTCGCACGTGCAACGACAACGTCATCTGGGGAACTACGCACTAGGTTGTCGATGCCATGCCGCTCCAAGTCCAACCCTCCCCCGAAAAATTTTTCAGCTTCTCGCTGCTATTAGATTTCAGTAGTGCCAGTATGCTGTGCACAATGCTACACTAACACGCCACAACTCCGCGAAGCCAACTGGCCCTCGACCTCAACATCACCAGCACCACTCTTCCCCAGGGCAC